>JAHQCQ010032769.1:0-10604 GCA_023539305.1 Ilex asprella | reverse complement strand
CAGGTACCAGGCTCGAGCTCAGCAAAGAGGACGAGGAGGCGAAGCTGAAACTGTCTGAGTGTGCTCCGAGGAGATATTCTAAGCTTATCCAGTTTCAGGTCCTAGTTGCAAGGGGACTTAGCCTTCCCGAGGTGACGATTGAAGCTCCGTCTCCGATCGCAGTCGTCAGACCTGAGGAAGTACTAGGTGATCTCCCCACTTTTTTGGGTTTTCAGTTTCTTCCCTTCTTCTTTCCTTGATTAGATTAATTGCTGTGGTTTAGACCTTCCAGGATCTTCCTCTTATACACTACCTTCTTTTTTTTTTTTTTTTTTTTTTTTTTTTTTTTTTTTTTTTTTTTTTTAGGCCGAAGCCGTGTCTGGTGGCAGCCCTTCTACCCAAGCTAAGGCTCAAAAGCTAGGAGAGACTTCCTCCTCTTCAATTTTGGTTGTGGATAGCCAAGTTTCACCCTCAGTCGTTCCTCCGGGCGTAGGTGTTTCCTCTTCTTTGCAGCCTCAGTTCGACCCTCTTAGGCCCATTGAGCCAGGCGAAGTCTCTCCCACTCTATCTAAGGTCGGCAGGGCTTGGGAGTTCGTTTCTCGGGTCCAGTCTGAGACAATTGTGTTCAGCTCTTTTGGCAAGATCATCGAACCATCCCTGACGAAGTCTGAAGCTGACAAGGGCAAAAAGGTCAAGGGGGAGGGTCGAGGAGATTCCTTTTTTGAGAACGCTGAGCTCGCTGCTGGGGCCATGTCATCCATCCTCCCTGAATCTGATATTGCGAGGGCTTACTCTATGCCTCTGGAAGAGGCAATCGCCTTAGCTCTTCAGAGTGTTACCACCGTAAGTCTTTATGCTTCGATGTTCCTTCTTAGCTTCTGCTAGTCCTTGACGCTGATCTTTGCTCTTATTCTTGTTCCTTAGATGGCTCTCCAAGTAAAGGGCCTGCTGGGTCGGGTCCGTTCTGCGGAAGATTCAGTCAAAGCTTTGAAGGCTTATGAATTTAAGGTTGCTGAACTTTCTCTCCAGAATGAGGATCTCAAAACTCAGGTGAGTAGCCTTCAGGATAAGGCAGAGAAGCAAGCTTCAGAGATCCAGGACCTTCAAAGGGCTAAGTCTAAGGCTGAGGAGGGTGAGAAGAAGGCTCGAGATGAGCTAAGGATTTCGGGGGATGAGCTGAAACACAAGACTGAGCTCTGGTCCAAGGCCAATCAGGATGTCTTTGATGCTCGCTGCTCTCTTGATACCTTGAAACAAGAGCATGAGGCCATCTGCGAGGCGAACGAGGCCCTTTATGAGGAGCTCAAGGAAAAAAAATGACCTGATTGTCGAGTTGGAGGATGGCGTCATCACTCAATAGGCTTCTGGGTGGCTCACTTTTCAGCGAAAAGCCTCCAAGACCTTCAAGGATTTGAACTTCAATTTTTATGTCCCAACTGATGAGGAGTTGGAAGAGTCTAATTCTGATATCGAGGAAGATCCCCCGACTCTTCCTACCGAAGCATCAGACCAGGAGGTGCCTGTTCCTCTTGCCATATCCAGAGCTGCTTCCTTCTCCGCTGGCCTTGTGAACAAGGTTCTTGCTTAAGACCCTTTGACAGATAGGGCAGAGGTTCCTAGAGCAAGTACCCCAGAAAACCTAACCGCTCCAGCCTCTGGTCCTTTTACTGAAGTTGCACCTGCTTTGTCGCAGGATCTTCTGTCTACCCCTCCTCTAGAAGCTTAGGATTTTGTAATTTCTGTTGGAATCAGTTGTAATTTTTATACTTGAAATACATTTTATCACTCGAATCATCGAGCTATTTACTGAAGTCATGATGCTATGTTAATATTCTTTCGAATCTAGATTTGTGTATCTTCTTGTTCGACTTGACATGCTCCTCTTGACTCCTTTATATATTTCCCTTACCCCTTGCTTTGAGGGGTGCTGAGCTCCTCTTGAAGCAAAACTTTTATAGGGTCCAAGCAGTTGTTTGCCTTTTCAGGCGATTGTGGGACATACTTTGCTTATTTGGTCATGCTTGAATGCTCTTGAAGATATTTAGCGTGGCTTTTATGCATCTTTTTCGCCTGCCAGACCCTTACGTAATTTTCTCCTGTGACCCTGACAGCCTTTTTCGCTGAGCTCATTTCTTCGAGCTCTGTATGTGCTTAGCTCTTTCCCTTTAGCTTGAAGGCGGTCTATAAGTTTCTTGGAAACAAACTTACTGAGTTTGTAGGGCTTTGGGAGCTTTTAGCTTAGGATTCCCTGTAGGGGCCATGTTGAAAGGTCTGGTGTGACCTCGACCTGAAGAAGTCCGACCTGTTTTCCCAAATCGTATGAGCCTAGAGAGTGCTCCAAGAGAGGTTCATGGCCCTCATCAAGGCTCAAAGTTGGAGGTTTATACTAGGACTCGCTTGATGGATCAGGACAAGAACAAACACCAGGTACCTTCTTATCAGCTCGTCATATGTGTGAGTTAGCAAGGATGTAATTGCATAAATCACGTTTGTTAGCACTTCCAGGGGTCTGATGAGCCTCCTTATTGCGGGTTTTGGTTCACCCTTCGAATGGGAGCTGCAGCTTATTGTACTGGACCTCTTTTCTTTGCATTTTGTCTGAAAGTCTGGAAGTTTGCCCGAGCCCCTTAGCGCTGGCAGGTCAGGCCCTCCAGGTTGAATGTTCTTGATTTTTTTACCGTTCCCAAAGATGAGGTCGAGAAAGGTGATGATGTGTGAGCATTGCTCTTTGTGCTTTCCTTTTTATTCTAGTCTCCGCGGGCTCTGATTGTTTAGGAGATTCTCCACATGTTTAAGATGGAATAACCTGCTCCCCTGATTTTCTAAATCATACGTGTCCTTATGGGTTTGGAAACCCTTGGCATGATTCTTGGTCCGTTATAGCCTCCGTGTTTCCTCTTCTTGGTCCACAAATCTCGGAGGCCCTCTTGACTCTTTCTTATCCTTTCAGCATCCTCGCTTGTGGCTTCTAATGGCTACTCTTGCTTCGTCTTTATTTGTGGATCGATCCACTTTCAGAGTTGAATGGGAATCTCAGTCCCGTTTCTTGGTTCCTTCTTCTCTGACCTCCTCGGATTTGGAGGGGATCAAGAAACGATTCTTTCAAAAGCTGGAATTGCCTCTCCAAGTTCCTACTCCAAACGAACCTCCTAACTATCTTCCTCGGGGTGAGGTCTGCTTCTTTGAGGATGCCTTCGACATGGGCCTTCGTCTTCCCATCCATCCCTCTGTTGGGTGTATCCTGACATATTATGGTCTGCCCCCCTCTCGTTTATCTCCTTAAGGGTGGGCTGTGCACATCAGCTTCTTTTTGTTCTGATGTCTCTAGGGTAATGACCAGTTTTTCACGACTGCTGAGTTCCTGTACTTCCATTGTCTTGAAGAAGACGATGTTCCCTACTTTAGTTGTTTTAGGTGGAGGTATTCCTCTGAACACCAGTTTGTTCTTGGCATTCCTTCTTCATCCCCTGGGTGGCTTAGCCATTTTTTCTTTGCCTCTGGGGATTCTTGGAGGTCTGTTGAGGACCGTCGATGAGGGAACAGGATTTCGCGCTCCTGGGGGAAGTTTGATCACATAAGTAAGGGGCTTAGCAGTTTTTCTGATTGTTCTCCCTTTTCCAGCGTTCTTGTTCTGATCTTTGTTTTACTGTGCAGTTGCGCTTGAACCAGATTTGCCGGAGGCGATTAGGATTGAGCAAGTGAAGCAATCTGTACCCATGTCCTTCTCAGAATTGATGACTTCTGGCAACCTTTTCATTTTTAGTGCAGTGGCAGCTTCCGTCGATTTCCACTTCGACTGCAGCTCGCCAGACCTTTCTCTCTCAGAATCTGAGGAGGTTGAGGAGGTGGGACCATCTTTCAAAAAGTACAAGCTGTGTGACTCTCCTTCATCCCCTGACTCCTCTCTTAGTGCGACTTTTCTTTTTTCTGCCAGAGCCAAGCTTCTCAACGCACTCTCGAAGGCAGAGAAGGAGAGGGAGGACTTGAGGGAAGAGAATGCTCTTCTGAAAGAGGAAATGGCTGAATTGAAAAGACTCTAGGGGGATGACTAACAGTTCTGTCTTGGGAGCTTTAGATGACTTTTTCAATGCAACTTCGTTTCCAATAGTTATTTCTTTTATGATGTAATTTGAACAAGTTTTCCTTCAGTTGGATGTTGCATGTTGATTACCCTCGTACTTTTCACGGCCCGCTTTGAGTGGCTGAGCTCTTTCTTAGAACTACCTATTTCGTAGTTACCTCCCGAGCTCTCCTTGGGTCTTTACTGTGTAGTACCCTTCGTTCTTTCGCGAATATCTTCGCTCCTTCTGAGCTGTAGAGACCTTTCTGAGCTGCGGAACTCTTTCCTTAATGTTTAAGCTGAAGAGCTTATCGTGAGCTTCGGGGCTCCTTTTGAGCTGCAGAGCTCTCTTATTTATAATCGTGGGTTTATCGTGAGCTACTGGGCTCCTACTTGATTTATACACATGAGTTTATCATGAGCTGCTGGGCTCTTCTTTGATTTATAAACATGAGTTTATCATGAGCTACTGGGTTTTTTTTTATTTATAAACATGAGTTTATCATGAGCTATTGGGCTCTTCTTTGATTTATAAACATGAGTTTATCATGAGCTACTGGGCTCTTCTTTGACTTATAAACATGGGTTTATCATGAGCTATTGGGCTCTTATTTGACTTATAAACATGAGTTTATCATGAGCTACTGGGCTCTTAAGCTATTGGTAGGATCAAACTTGTCTCATATCTAGTTGAATAAAAAATTTGCTATTTTATTAGAAACAATTCTATTACAGGAAGTACTTACTGAAAAAACTTTTTTAGGTGTTCTGCGTTCCAGGAATGAGGTAGGATTTTTCCCTCTTCGGTCTGCAACTCGTAATCTCCAAGTCTTATCACCCTGGAGATAATGAAGGGCCCTTCCCAATTTGAACCTAATTTTTCATGAGAGGGGTTCTTTCTTGCGGTGGAAGTTTTTTAAACACCAAATCCCCGACCATAAAGCTTCTGTGCTTGACTCTTCTGTTGTAGTATCTTGCGGTTTTCCTTTGGTAACCTTGGATGCGCTGCAGTGCTCTGTTTTTTCTTTCATCTAAGAGGTCGAGATTCAATAGGAGTGACTCATCGTTGTGCTCCGGATCGAAAAGCTTGGCCCTTGGTGATAGGACCCCGATCTCTACAGGGGATACTGCCTCTGTTCCATAAGCCAACACGAATGGTGTTTCCTGAGTTGCTGACCTCACAGTTGTTCTATATGCCCATAACACTTCTGAAATATGCTCCACCCATTTCCCCTTCAGGCCTTCAAGTTTGGTTTTCAGCGCAGCTTTGATGGTCCTGATAGTTACCTCTGCTTGTCCATTGGACTGTGGATGAGTGGGGGCTGAAAAGTAGTTTTTTATTCCCAGCTTAGCGCAAAATCTTCTGAACTTAAGATTGTCAAATTGCTTTCCATTGTCCGAGAGCATCGCCCTGGGGATTCCAAATCTACAGATTATGGACTTCCATGTGAAGTTCTAGACTTTCTGCTCCGTGATTGTAGTCAAAGGTTCCACCTCTGCCCACTTAGTAAAGTAGTCCACTCCAACAATGGCGAATTTGCACTGCCCCTCGCCGATCGAGAGGGGCCCAAGTATGTCCAAACCCCACTGCTGAAAGGGCCAAGGACTGACCACCGAGGTCAGGAGCTCTAGTGAGCAACGGAGGAGATTGACATTTATTTGGCAGATTGCACATTTCTTGACCAATTCTACGGCATCCTTGAGCATTGTGGGCCAATAATATCCCTATCTTAATGTCTTTCCCGCCAAAGTTCGTGCTCCGATGTGATTATCGCATACTCCCTCATGAATATTTCTGAGAATATAATTGGCGTCTTCATTCTCCACACATTTAAGGAGAGGTGTTGAAAAACCTCGCTTGTAAAGGTTTCCTTGCAAAATAGAAAATCTGGCTGACCTGGTTCTTAGCTTCGCTGCTTCCTTGGTGTCCTCTGACAAAATTTTATCCTAAAGGTATCCCAGAATTGGGTCCATCCAGCTCGATGAGGCTTGCACAGGGAATATTTATTCATTTTCTAGGTCAACGGAGGGTTTTGTCAAGTGCTCCACTGGAATCAACCTTTCCAAGCTTTCCTGTGAGGCGGTTGCAAGTCTTGCAAATGAGTCCGCTCTTGAGTTTTCAGATCTGGGAACGTGTCTGACTTTAACTTGCACAACCGTCTTGATTAATTCCTGTACCTTTTTGAGGTAAAGGATCATCTTCTCACCTTTGGCTTCATAAGGCTCCTCTATCTGTCTTACCACGAGTTGTGAATCACTGCATACTTCCAACTGTTCGGCCTCCATCGAGTGAGCCAGATTAAGCCCTACAATAACAGCCTCATATTCAGCCTCGCTGTTTGAGGCTCTAAACCCAAACCTCAGGGCATATTCGACATCCAGTCCATCTGGTGAGGTCGAAATTAGGCCCGTTCCGCTTCCTTAGGCATTGGCCGCACCATCTACCGAGAGTTTCCATACTAGGAGATCTGATACTAGCTGCCTGGTCCTCATGAGTGTCCCTGTTATAAATTCAGCGATGAAATCTGCCAGGACCTGCCCTTTCACAACAGTTTTTGGTTTATATCTGATGTCGAACTCGCTAAGCTCGATGGCCCATATTACTAATCTCCTAGAGGATTCAGGCTTATGCAACACCTGTTTCATTGGCTGGTCTGTCGGGATTTCTATGGTATGGGCCTGAAAGTAAGGTCTGAGTCTTCTGGCAGTAGTGACTAAGGCCAGGATAAGTTTTTCCATCTTTGGGTACCTCTCCTCCGCACCCCTGAGAGCTCTGCTACAGTAATACACTGGCTGCTGAGCTCTGTCTTCTTCTCTAACGAGAGTTGAGCTGGTAGAGAAATCTGAGACAGCCAAGTATAGGGTGAGCACCTCCCCTTCGATGGGGCTGACCAAAATTGGGGGAGAACTCAGGTAAACCTTTAAGGAATTAAATACCTCTTCACATTGGGCATCCTATTGGAAAGCTTTCTTCAATATTCAAAAGAAAGGCTGGCATTTGTCACTTGTTCGAGATACAAAACGGCTTAAGACAGCTATTCTCCTTGTCAGTTGTTGAGTCTCCTTCGTATTTGAAGGTGGTTGCATATCTAGTACCGCTTTTACCTTGGTAGGGTTGGCTTCTATCCCCCTGCTATTTACTATGAAGCCTAGAAACTTTCCTGCTGAAACCCCAGCAGGGTTGAGCTTCATCTTATACTTCTTGAGAACCCTGAAGGACTTTGCCAAATGTTGGATATGGAGATCGGCCTTTAGTGACTTAACCAGCATATCATCAATATAGACTTCCATTGTTACTCCAATTTGCTTCTGGAACATTCTGTTCACCAGGCGTTGGTACGTGACTCCTGCATTCTTTAGACCAAAAGGCATAATCCGATAGCAATAAGTTCCTTGTTCTGTCACGAATGAGGTTTTTTCTTGGTCATTGGGGTCCATTCTGATCTGGTTATACCCTGAGAATGCGTCCATGAAGCTAAGGAGCTCATGCCATGCGGTAGCGTCTACTATCAAGTTGATCCTGGGTAAAGGGAAGCTGTCCTTAGGGCAGGCTCGATTGAGATCAGTGAAGTCTATGCACAACCGTCACTTGCCATTGGATTTCTTAACAAGGACCACATTGGCTAACCAAACAGGGTAGTCTACTTCTCTGATGGCCTTGGCTTGGAGAAGCTTGCCGACCTCCTGATTAATAGCTTTCTGGCGTTCTGGGGCGAAGCTTCTTCGTTTTTGCTTGACGGGCTTGTTGGCAGGGTTTATACTTAGCTTGTGAGTGATGACTGAGGGGTCAATGCCCTCCATATCCTCTTGTTTCCAAGCGAATACTTCAACGTTTTCTTTCAGGAATTGGATGAGTAGGTCTTTAATTTCTCTGCTTAACTTGGACCCAACGTAAACGATGTGTTTTGGTTCGTCATCAAGCTGAACAGGTTCCAGCTCTTCTGATGGCGTTGGTCTAGTTTCTAGCTCATCCCTCATGTTAAGCTTATCCAATTGAATGCTCTCCACCTCTTTCTGCTTTATAGAGGCCATGTAACATTCTCTAGCTACGCGCTGATCTCCTCTGACCATTCCGATTCCATTTTCTGTGGGAAATTTTATGACGAGGTGGTATGCCGAGGGGATGGCTCTCACTGCATTTAAGGAATGTCTCCCTAACAGCATGTTGTACGCTGAGGGAGCGTCAACCACCAGGAACCTTATGGTTATGGTGGCCTGGTAGGGAGAATCTCCTATGGTGAGTACGAGCTGAATTGATCCCAGGGGCAATACCCTTTCTCTTGAAAATCCCAACAAATGGGCACTCACTTGCTCTAGTTTTTCTCTTCCTATGTCCATCTTGTCACAGGAAGACGCAAAGATGATGTCTGTCGAGCTCCCATTATCTACCAGGACCCGATGTATTGTCCTGTTAGCCATGACAGCTCTCACTACCAACGGATCATCATGGGGATGGTGACAACCTTCCAGATCTGAGTCTGAAAAAGTTATGGTCGTGTCTAGCCGAGGTACCTTGGTTGTAGTGCATACCTCAAGCATCTCATCACTTCGGATTTTGCGCAAATGCGCTTTCCTGGCAGCACTGGATTCTCCCCCCTTGCAAATTCCCCTGATATCACCCTGATTTTCCCTATGGGTTGCTGGTGTTGTGCAGGAGCCTGTTGCTGAGGTGGTGGAGGCGGGAGAGCTCAATTTGGGTATTCTTGGGCCACAAAGCGACTTAATTGTCCTCGTTGGATCAAAAACTCTATTTCCCTCTTAAGCTGAATGCAATCATCTATGTGATGCCCATGATCTCTATGGTAATCGCAGTACTTGGTGGGATCCCTCTTCTCCGGATCTGCTTTCATCCGGGGTGGCCATCTTAAGAACTTCTCGTTCTGTACCTCATGCAAGACTTGCCATGTAGAGGCAGTAAGGGGATTTAGCTGTCGAAGTGGGTACCTTGGCTGCAGTTTTGGCTGTGGGGGCCCCAGACGATCTCTCACATTGCCTCTCCTCTTTGGGGAACGATCTCTATCCCTTCTTGGAGACCAACCTCGCTCCTTATCTCTTCGGGGACTTCTCTCCTTCTTCTTTTCATCCTTTCCCTTCTCTTTTCGCGATGAGGGACTCCCTATCTTCGAGAGGAGTGTTTCTTCTCCATTTATGTACTTCTCTGCTTTAACCAACACCTCGGCCATACTCGCTTGAGGGTTCTTTGATATGAAAAATATCAGGTCTTTCGATTGTACCCAGAATCCCGCTATGAAGGCAGTTATGACGAATTTTTCATCGGGGACGTCCACATTTCAGAGATTCTGAGTTAAACCTCTGAACGTATGATCTGAGGTTCTCGTCTGGCCCTTGCCTTACATTCAAGAGATGGTAGCTCGGCTTCTTGTAGATCTGAGCTCCTATGAAGTGGGATACGAAGGAGATTGAGAGTTCTTTGAAGGAAGAGATCGAGGCTGGGGGGAGTCTATTGAACCATGCTAAGGCTGACCCTTTAAGGGTGATAGCAAAGGCCCTGCATCGCACGGGAGTCCTGATATCCATGCAGCTTCATTTGGTTTTTGTATGTGTTGAGATGGTCCATAGGGTCTTTCGTTCCGTCGAAGGCCTCAGTCTGTGGCAACCTAAATTTTGGGGGAGAGGAAAATTCAGCACCCCTGTGGTGAATGGTGACTCTGTCTGCTGTACCAAGGCATCCATAGTGACAGGAACCTTGCTTCTTACAGCCTCCTTCATGTGGCTGAGCTCCTGCTTGATGTCCTCGAAGCATTGTTCCCAGTACTGTTCTCTTCTTTCCTGCTGGTAGGGGATGAAATCACTCCTTTCCCCTTCATCATTCCGGTTTTGTGCCTCTTCGTTGTGATCATTCCCGGGAGGCGGCTGTGGATCTCTTCCCATGGTTTGGCTATTCTCTCCTCCCTCTGTGACCTCTCTGAAGGGGTCGAGGTGGTACTATTTTCTGCGAGGAAGATTATTAGGGCCTGCTTGGGCTGGTCGTGCCTCCTATGGGCGCTTCAGGAGCTTTAGCAGCTCCTCGTTTTGCTGTAATAGACGCTGATTGACAAGACGGAGGGCGTCCAACTCGTTATTCGCTGGTGGTTCCCCTGTGAAGGGATTGGTTTCTGGATTATTTTCGGCTTGTGCATTGGTGGTTTCCTGTTGATCTTGCAGACGCAACGGATTGGTTTGACCTCTGCTCATATTGCGGGTTGAGACCATCAGTCACTGATAAATCAGCTCTCTTGTAAAACGAGAACAATTGTTCCCACATACGGCGCCCAACTGATGGTGTAATTTATGGTGGATGAGCAAAGTCAAGGAATGTAATATTAGAACGAGATCAGAATTGCATGGCTCGTGGACTGGGTGATGGCGTGAGAGTCAATTTTTTGTGCGAGGATAATGAGATAGGAGAAATATAGTGGTTTACCAGCTACAGATCATGGTTAGTCCACTCTTTAATGGAGACTCCTGCTCCATTTTCTTTATTGATCATTTGAATTATAGAGTTTTTCTTTATTTCCTGGGGGGATCCTCCTTTATGGTGTCAAAACTGACTCGCTTATATAGA
>JAHQCQ010020228.1:11678-34721 GCA_023539305.1 Ilex asprella | reverse complement strand
GCACTATCCAAAAGCTTAGCAAAAATCGGTGTTTTCAAACTTCATAATTTTTTTTCCAAGTTTCAAACTTATTTATTTGTTTATTATATTTTTTATAAAAGTTTACTTTAGATACATGGTTTTTAATATAGAAATATATTTACAAAATACTTTTTTGATAAAAAAAAACATTGAAGTGTGGTTTTAGCAAAAAACATAGGTTTAATCACATTGATAAAAAATAAATTTAGAACCGTAAAAAAAGGAATTAAATTTGAAAGTCCCTGTTTTCGAGAATTTAAAAATAAAGAGTAGTAGGGAGAGATGAAAACACATTGTAAAGTTCATAATAATCAATTGCTTATTAAGCTTTTAATCGAAAAAGATAGCTCAAGTGATATATGAGCGAGTTGTAAACTCAGATGTCTTAACTTTTAATGTAATCAATTATTCGGAGGTTGAATCATGAAAGAATTTATCTCTCGTGAATACTTTAATCTCGACATGGATATCCTGCTTTCAATTGGATCAAAGAAGAGATTTATCAAAGTGTGCGTAAATTGATCCGAACAACTGACCTTTGAACTAAAAAAAAGATTGAGTTTTTAATCTTTAGTCAATAATGCTGTAAAGTTGTACAGACGTAGTTAAAGCGGATAATATATATTATACAATGATTGTAGATGCCTTATTCATCCAATCCATTCTATTAATTTACACTTAAGAAACTTTGACCAAAAAATTTGGATTTTGTATTTGTGCTTGTACATTATTTTTTATACACTTCTTATCAAATAAAGCAAATTGAATATCTCACGAAACTTAAAAAATTGGATAAGATGCTTTGAGATTACGTGTAAAAACAAATTCAAAGCTTATGAGCACGAGTGATTTGATCTCAAATTTTGCCAACAGATGTTCTATGATGTTAGAAATAGTTAGTGATTGATATTCACTAAATCTTGCTAATTTTAATGTGGAATGTTCATTCGGTTTTATTTTTGAATAGAGATGTGTTTCTTGCCAAAAGTCAATGGGATAGTCCAGAGGACCTTAAGATACTTCATACATATATCTTACTGTGTTATTATGTTTACCGGAGAGCAGAATTATATATGGTATTTAGATGCTAGTTATGCTAGGTTTTTGGATGACATAAAGTTTACTATAAAGTATTTGTATACAGTTGTAGGGGATAAATATGTTGGAGATCCATGTTACAATCTCTAGTAACTCTATCTACAACTGAGATAAAATACATGACAGTGACTAATGTTGCCAAGAAAGCGCTATAGGAAGAGTTGGTAAAAGAGTTTGGGTTCAAGTAAGGTGGAGTTTGGTTGCATTCAGATAATCAAAGTGCCAAGCATCAGGTGTATCATGGCAAAGAAAAAGTACACTGATGTGAGGTTTCACAATGTGAAAAAGTCAATTGCTAATGCGGAGGTGATAATGGAAAATGTGCATACTTTTGATGATGTAACTGACTTGTTGACAAGACTAATTCTTTTAGACAGGTTCTAGAATTGCTCAAACTTGGTTATTTTTTCTCAATGTTGAGAAAGGTGGCATCCCCAACTTGTGTTCAAGGTGAAAACAGGTTATGGTGACTTTCCAGAGCGTTGAATTTATTCACCAAGGTGAAGATTGTTAGAAATAGTGTAAAACCCGAGTAAATTTAATTTTTTTTTTTGAAAAATGGTAAAATGGTAATTTGTCACTATAATGCGTATTTAAAATACTGATGTTCTAGGACTTGGATGACACAATAGATTTTGCCGTTGGATTCGTATTGCAAAATCTAGTTGCCCTGCTGAATTTCGTCAAATTCCGAGATAGTCGAATTTTTGCACGTCATTCGAGGTTACTGGGTGGCGGCTGACCTCACAAAAGTCCCCACAAATAAATTTTTTAAAATTTTCTTAGAATTGGATTAAAGTTCAAAGAAAATTAATTTGAACTTAAATCGGGATGAAATAAGTCGTTTTGGGGCAAAAATGGACCCGAACAAGCGGGGGACACATGGCGCGACTCGGGTCAAGTATTAAAATTATAAATAGGGGTAATTGTTTGATATTTCAGCAGAAATATCTGCTGAAATTCTACCAAAAACTTGTGGGAGAGAAAGAGGGAGAAAAGAGAGAAATCCAAGAATTTTTTCGCCGATTCACGGAGTTCCGTTATTCGGATCGACTCGGACCAAGAGTTAAAGTCAATCACCGCGATAAGGGCTACGCAACCACACCAAGAATAAGTGATTTCACCAAATATCCAAGAGGAGACTTTTAAAAAATCAAGAGTTTTGAGAGCTTGGGAGGTGTTCTTGAAGTTCTATCACTTCCTCCACGCTACAAGAGGTAGGGTTCTTCCTACTTTGATTTGATTCCTCTCCTTTGGGGCTGTTCTAAGGTCGGTTTAGGGGCTGAAATTATGGACTATTTTGGGGTAGAAATTATGGACTGTTTTGCGATGAAAAATGGATTGTTTTGTGGCCTATTTAGGGTTAGTTAAGTGGCTATTTTTGGACTATTTTTGGACTGTTTTAGTGGCTGAAATGGGGCTGCATATAGGCTGTCAAAATGGACTGTTTTAGTGGCTGAAATGGGGCTGCATGTAGGTTGTCCAAACGGACTGTTTTAGGGTCATTTTATGGACTGTTTTAGGCTGTTTTACGGACTGTTTTTAGGCTGAAATTGTGCCATTGTGATTAAGTGTGTTATTGACATAAAATTTGTGATAACATGCTTGAAAATTGTTTTATGAAGATTGTTAATGTATATATACGCTTGTGTTATATTGATATTGTGAAAACTTATGAGAATTATATGCTTATGATATAATTTTGTCATGAAATATGTGAATTGTATTGAATGTGTTATCATTGTACAATGGGACATCATATTGAATATGCACGGTAACATCGCATTATGTGGGTGTGTTCATGGTTGTCATCAACACCACACTTGGTGGATGACGAGTGGACTAGATTAAGCTTGGTCGAAGACCTAGCCGAGTTGCACGAGTTGCATGGTAATTAGGGTTGGGGTTAACAAGAAGGGACTAGAAGATCCCTCGGGTGCAAGGCCTGGTGAGTGGGATAGACACTCCCTTGACTTGGTCCATGAAGTGTGTGGGTGTACGTGGAACTCTTGGTGGAAGTCCATAAATTTTGAGTAGGTTGGAGATCCTTGGTGTAAGCCCATGAACATCCACCCCATACAAAGACCCTAGATTGGTAAAAGTCATTTGATGTGCAACATAAATGACGATTCCATACACATTGACACTTGCATGTGTTGAGGAGCTGGGAAGGGCTCAAGTTGGTTGGCATGAGTGAGTCTCATCTTATTTCACGACATGACATGATAAATTTCAATATTGAATGCATATTCTTACTTGAAATATTGATGTGAATATGAAATGTTGTATGTGAGCATTGCATGTGCACTTAGGTAGGAAGTAGCCTCTGTAGGAATTACTCTACTGGGCGTGGCTCACCCTATACGGGAAAATATTTCAGGTGAGAGATTTACGTAGGTGGATGACTCTCATTCGGGGCCGCAAGGGTGAAGAAAGTCGACTTGTGGCTTTTATTACTCCTTTTGTAAAACTTTTGGAACAAACTGGTTTTGACATGTAATGTTATGTAAGAGAGTTGTAACTAAATTCATATGGACTATTTTTAACATAACCTTGCATGTTTTTACATGAGAATAGATGAATGGACCCGGTGTGGTCATTGTTTCATGTTAGGCCTCAGATAGGTCATATGAATGTATATTGTACATGTTGCGTTTTGGGTAGAGCTTCCCATACAAAGAAGACTCTGCCCAATTTTTGTTAAATTAAGGATCCCAGTAAATGGGGCATAACGACGTGATATCGAGTTACTCGGTATCCATAGGTATTCTGTGGGTTGATGGGTAATCAACGGACCCCCGGATTTTAGGGTGTCACAAATAGTGAGTAACTGATATTCAATAAGCCTTGATAAATTTTAAAGATCTTTTGGTGTAGAAAGGATTGGTGAAGGCTTTGGAAGAAAAAGCAAATAAACCATAAAAGATGTCAGCGGATGATTGGGAGATGAAGGCGGTAAGTAAAATTTGCCTCTCTAGCAGATGATATTCTATACCATATCATGGATGATGAATCTCCTTTAGTTGTGTGGAAGAAACTGGAGAGTGGATTCATGTTGAAATCTTTATCGAAAAATCTTTATCTTAAGTAGAAGTTGCATGGGTTTAAGATGGTGGACGGTTCGGAGGCTCAACCCATTAATCTGTTAAATCAGATTATCAGCGATTTGCTGAGGATTGATATCAAATTCAAGGGGTAAGATCAGACATTAATGCTTTTGACTTCTCTCCCTGCATCATATGAGAATCTAGTTACAACCCTATTGTATGGATTTGCTTTCAGTCTCAACAAATTTTGATCACATGAAAGACTAATGAATTCTAGATTCTGCATGCTCTTATCCAAGGGAAGAGCCATAATTTTTGTTTATCTCGGGCTAAGCTAAGCATTCATACGACTAACAAAATACAAATGTAAACTCATAACAAAATACAAATCCTTGGAACTTTTAATTTAAAGTTGAGGATCTTGAGGTTCAACAACCGCAGGAATCATAGGAACATCAACTTGTTGATGTTTCTACAAGACTCAAAGGTTCAGGACTAGAATTTGATGTTTTTTCTCCACTTTTTTTTTTTGAAGAACGAAAAAATTATTTTTGCTCTTTTTCGTTCTTGATTTTCCATCCTAATAAATTAGAGAAGGGTTGAAAATTAGATAAACAAATATCACCTAGAAACATATCATACACAAATTGCACATTTTACCTAACATATTCAATCATATAGATATTTCTAGGCCTCACACATTTCATTACCAAATATAATTTTATGTTCCTATGCCCCAAAAATCACCTAGGAACATATCATACCCAAATTGCACATTCAATTGATATCCAACATAATACAAAACAAAAAAAAAAATTCAAGAAGCCCGCAAATTAAACTACAAAAGCCCAAAAGTAAAGCAATCTTAAAAAATTAAACTATATAAAAGGAAAACACATAATTAATTTGCACTTGAATTTTAGAACTTCCAGCAAAAGGCTTCCTATATGGCACTTTCTTTATTGATCCAGGAAGATGGTTGTTTATCCCGAAGGAAATGGCGTTGAAGAGGGCAAAAGCTTATCCATCTTTCTACGTTTAGCTGATTGCGGATCCCTTCCAACAAAGCAAAAATTATATACAGAATTTAGCTTGCGAGTAAAAGATCAAGTCAATGACAAACACCATGAAATGAAATGTGAACAGATGCCCCGTATTTCTAACATTTGTTCTTTTACAAATTCCCAAGTACAGCTGATGAATTGGGAAACTGGTTTGTCACAATTTTCCTTTTAAAATTAGTTTGTTAACTTGCTCTAAATATTTTCCTTATAATTTTCTCTCATAGTTAATGGTTGGTTCTGTGACCCGAGCAAAGGTAGGGGTTTTGTGAAAGCAATTTCTCTTGCAGATCTCCATGACACAAGAAAGGGCTTCATAGTACCCTCTTTTGCTATATATAATCTAAATTTTACATTTTATATTTCAATGATATGGTTAGGCAAATATTTATTGTTCCGTTTTCATATCATATATTATAAGTAGTTAAAATTCTAGGACAACGCATTTAAAGCATATAAAAAAGCACTGTTAGAAGGGGTGAAAAGAAGCTTGGAAAACATGACTTACTAAAACATCAACGCATCTAATGATAGATAGTATTACAAGAGAGGAGAACGTCAAGATTCAAATAGGCAATTTTAAGATTTAAGAATGGAAACGATGGCTCTTGAATGTAAAGCCGAAAAGGGATTGGGCTCAAAAAGGAGGATACAGATGGAGCTACAAGGCCTGTAATAAATGATTGGAGATACACAGTCCAGACCTTGTTAACATGAAACCTACCTTTTGGTTCAACTTCTGTTCATCGGTAGTACCAGAGCAAACCCATTTGGGTTTTTCGATTCCGATCATCGTGTGCTGATCGGAGGAAGGTGGGAGAGGCCAATTTGGAGGATCGATCAGCTGAGAATCTGGTGGAATTGATCGATCGACTGAGAATCGATTGATCGGTCGACTGAGAATCTGGTGGAATCGATCGACTGAGAATCGATCGATTGGATGAGAATCTAAGTCAAGGATTGAAGAGAGAGGAGATGGTGGAAAACATTTTTTTGATCCTCATAGTTGTGGCCTGTGTGATATATCTGTAGAGACTAGACTCTAGAGAGAGAGATTTGATGGAAGGTTTAGACCAAGAGCAGGAGAGAAAACATGGAGCTGCTTGTTTGTTGCGTTGTTGCTTGTCTGGAGATTTGGGGAAGGGACTCGCCTGAGAGAGAAGCTTTGCAGGTTTGCAAGTGGGTTGGATGGGACTCAACTGATTTTGGATAAGCTTTGCAGATGGGCTAGGTTGGATTGGATGGGATTTTTTTTTGGGGGGGTGGGTTGGTACTTAGCGGTAATTTTTTTTTTAACTCTGGGCTTCAGCCCACCTTAGCTCACTAATAAATCTGTCTTTGCTCTTATCACATTTCTCTCAATCTAGATTGGTTCGATACATACAGGTCAGTTAATTGTGGTACTGTTCTAATGGGTAATGATGAATTATGTAAAGTCATTGGAATTACCATAGTTAAGGTTAAGATGTCTGATGTGTTGTAAAAACTTTGGGAAATGTCAAATACGTTCCAGATTTGAGGAAATATATGATTTCTTCAGGAACCTTAGACTCCAATGGCTATGGTTACAAGGCAGAAGGTAACGGAAGGTTCCATGGTGATCATGAAAGGAAAGAACAGGGAATATCTACAAGTTGGAAGGGAATTCTGTTGTAGGTGGAGTTCCTACAGGTATATCTTTTGACACTGAAACTGATAACAGTTTGTCATGGCTTATGCGATTAGAATATATGGGACAACGTGACATGATGAAACTGTATAAAAATAAGTTGTTGTGGGGGGTTCACTCATGGAATCTGGATTTTTGTAAGTTTTTTGTTTTGGAAAAACAGGGCAAGTTAGTTAAGGGGATCTTAAGATACTTGACAAATATAGCGAACTGTGCTATTATGTTTGCCAGACAACGAGATTGTATTTCAGTTATGGGGTATATAGATGCTAGTTATGCTAGGGTTTGGATGACATAAAGTTTACTTTAAGGTATATGTATACACTTGTAGGGGGGCAAATATGTTGGAGATCCATGTTACAACCTCTAGTAGTGCTATCTACAACTAAGGCAGAATACATGACAGTGACTAATGTTGCCAAGGAAGCACTATGGGAAGAGTTGGTAAAAGGGCTTGGGTTCAAGCAAGGTGGAGTTAGGTTACAGTAGTTAGAGTGTAACACATTAGGTGTATCATGGCAAGGAAAAACACATTGGTGTGAGGTTCACAAGATAAGAAAGTCAATTGCTACTAGGGAGGTGATATTGGAAAAGGTGCATGCCCTTGAAGATGTAGATGACGTGTTGACAAGACCAATTCCTTTAGACAGGTTTATTGCTTGGACTTGGTTGAGAAAGGTGGCATCCCAACCTATGGGTTCATGGTGGAAACATGTTATGGTTATTTTCTAGAGTGGTGAATTATTCGTCAAGGTGGAGATTGTATATTGAGGTGAAAAGATTTAGCTGAATTGAACTAGACAAAGCGGTATGTGAGTGTGGTTGTTTAATAGGCACTTGAACAATTAATTCTAGCAACTCCTTTTCATTGGAAAACTAATTTAATTATGTGGGTTTAGTTAAAGAAGGATAAATATACTTTGTGTGTGTGTGTGTGTGTGTGTGTGAGAGAGAGAGAGAGAGAGAGAGAGAGAACAGAGAGCATAATTCAGTTTTGGTCGTGGACAGAAAGCAGAAAGGTGAGTGTTTGTATGACAGCGTGGCTGAGTCTAGCAGAGGGGAGAAAGAGATTGATTGTGAGTGTGAGAAGGTTTAATAGTGAGTGGTGATGTGTGTGCATGATTTCCTGTAAAAGGGTGTGTGATTTGTTCACAGAGAGAGAGAGAGAGAGAGGACTTACATGGGTTGCCACTGCCAGTGGTAATTGTAAAAATGTGCGTGGAGAGAGAGAGAGAATGCAGTGGCAAGGGTTGAAGTAGCAGTACCAATTGGGTTTTATGCTAGGATGTCAAAATGATGTTGTTTTGGAAAGTTGAAGGATTATTTCTTATGGAAAAAAGCAACCTTGTTTTAGTCTATTTAATGAATGATTTAAGATTACAGAATTCTGCGATAAAATAATATTCGTCGCCAAAAAAAATTAAAAAAAATTATGTGACGAACATTAATCATTTCTAACTTTATTCTTTGTTATTTTTTATTTTTCTTTATTTTTCAAAAAAATTGCAACCAAAAAACATTTTTTGGCGACATACAATTTGGTTGCCAATAGAATTAACATTTAGCATCAACATTTGTGCCAAAAAAATTTGGTGGGAATTTTTTGCGAAGACTTTTAGCAATGACAGCAAAACTCGTTGCCAAAGATAAGGATATAATAGAAAAGTTTTCCACGAGGAACTTTTAAAATTGTCAATGACAATCACTTTTTGACAACTAATGTCACACCCCATCCCGGTCTCTCAAGGATGGGACGTGACTAGGTCTTTGATACACCTGTTTACATATATATAATCTAGATTAATAAAACACCAAATAATCTCACAGGTGCAACAATACCACCCATCACCTTAGTCAATAAGCATGATGGTAAACCTGTCTCATAACCTGAATCATATATAATACCTGTATCAATTGTTTGTTTCTTAAGTTATAGGCAGATACAAAATCCCACACCCACATAGCATACATCACAAAATATGTCTGTAAAGTCCGTTTAGAAATATACACTATTAACCTACTATAATAATCTCTCATTTAAAATAATATACCACCTAACAAATAATTATATAGTCCCTCAACCTATATCATTTACTCATTTAAGACTAAATACATAACGAACAGAATATCATACTAACATTGTACAAAATTCAACCGATTTGACAGTGGATTGATTTGTGTCTCCCTCTCTTGTACTTGAAATTGAGAATCTATAGGGTGTGAGCTAAACCACGCGCTCAGTGAGTATACATGCCGTATATGAAATGAAAATGATAATAATATACAGAATAAATACTACATAAATACACGTATCAAACAACAACATCAATCAAATTTCAAAGAATTCATAAGCCACAACACATCCATACTACCACTCATCGAGTAATCGATCCCACATGGATCCGTGTATCTTGAACCTCCCGAAAATACCACAGTGCTAGCACACCACTGCACGCCCAGTGATCAGGCATCGACGCTCCTGTCTCAATAGTGCGTCATATTCCACAATACACAATACACAATACAAAACATCATTCTATCACATAAGCACACATCACATAATCCTGGAGAAATTCTATTAATTTCTAACATCTAACATTATCTTATAATAGCATTTTCAAAATATATAAAGATATACACCCACCTCAAATATACTGATTACCGCTCTTTGGTTCTATCAATGGATCTTCCCGGTGTTATCGTATCAATTCCAACACCAACGGTTTCACCTGCTGCACCTAACACATTTATAATTACAATATCAATATGTTTATCACTATTAATAGTTCATCATACACAAATGCATGCAAAATGATGCACCCAAAGTGCCCCGGTAACTCCGGTTACCGCACTATTCACTCACATACTGACACATTCGATTTAGGGGTCATATTTCCTCTCTAAATCTTCAAAATCACTCACATTAATCACAACTAGTATTAAATGGGTCAAACACATTGACTGGGGGCCAATTTTCACACATTTCGATCCTGAATCCTAAAAATCGTACTTCCGGTATTTTGTACATTTCGCATCGGATATTATATTCATTTGCATTCGAAATTTACATTATCACATCAAGCATCATTTAAAAGTGATGCATGCAAAATTTCAGGTCATTTGGATTAAAATTCACACATGTAACAATAACATTTAGGAATCAGGGTTTCGGCGTTACGGACACCCTTTTCCAACCTCTATCGCTCTTTTATTTTAAAACCACTACACTTAAATTCACTTACACATTTAATCAATGCAAAACAGCCCCTAATTGAGCCTTTAAACTAAATGTTTTCCGACTATCTCAAATGGTCATTTCTACACTTTTCGTACACTCGGTTGAGTACCCCTTTAATACCCATTCTTAACAGCCCGTTAATTATGCTAAATATACTTAATTACACCCATACAAAATCTGTTTTGACATGAAACTAAATCAGCCCATGAAATTTAAATTAAAACAGTCCATTAAAATTAAAATAAAACAACTCATGTATTTAAATTAAAATAGTCTACTAATTAAAACATGCTAAGATAACCCACATATATACCAATACGTACATCCTAAAATTAATCACAACTCATGCCTAAACTTTAATCACACATATTCACACTCTTACCTTCACCTTCTTGTTTTCTCTCACTTTTGGTTTGGCATGAAGTCCCCAAATTCTTCTTTCTTTCTTCTCTTTTTTTTTTTCTTTCTTCTTCCTCTCTTGTTCACTCCCACTCACGGTTCCAGTAAAGAACCAGGCACACACACACACACACACACACACACACACACACTAAATTCTATATTAAACACACACACACACTTTACTACACATAGTCAACACACCCACACACCCACACATGCACTTAATCCTTCAAAATGACCCACCACCATATATTTGACACATGTGTAATAATATCTCATCAAACTTTAATAATTTCACTTATCTCCCCCTAAATTCCTAAGTGATTTCGAAATCAACTCAATACTATTTTTGTACACAAAATTCTATCTAATAAGTAATTTCACATAATTATAATTTTTTCACATAATTATGCTAATATGCATGCAATGCATGATCGGGTCTCACAACTCTCCCCTACTAATAAGAATTTCTTCCTCGAAATTACTTACCTAGATTAAATAAGTAAGGATATCGTGCTTGCATACTCTTCTCAGTCTCCCAAGTTGTTTTCTCTACTGAGTGACATCGCCACAAAACCTTTACTAATGGTACCGTCTTCGTGCGTAGTACTTTCTCCTTCCTATCCAAAATCTGAACCGACAGCTCTACATAAGTCAAATCCTCTGCTAATTCCATCGGTTCTGAAGTCAACACATGTGATGGGTCATGTAAGTATTTTCGTAACATAGAAACATTGGATACATCATGCAACCTAGACAACTTCATTGGTAACTTCAATCGGTATGCAACAGTTCCAATCCTCTCTACAATACTGTACGGACCAATATACTTGGGAGCCAACTTCCCTTTCTTGCCGAAACAAATGACCCCTTTCCAAGGTGATACTCGTTGGAATACTCGATCACCCAACTTAAAATCTAAATCACGACGTTGATTGTTTGCATAACTTTTTTGCATGCTCTGTGCCCTCCGTAAATTCTCCTGTATGACTTTAATCTGATCAGTGGTCATCTGCACAATCTCTGGACCCAATAACTTCCTCTCACCCACTTCACTCCAGCGCACTGGGGTCCTACACTTTCTCCCATACAGAGTTTCATATGGTGCTATCTCAATCGAACTCTGATAGTTATTATTATAAGCAAATTCAACTAAAGGCAAATATTCATCCCAGTTACCTCTAAGATCCATGACACAAGCTCTCAACATATCTTCCAGTGTCTGGATTGTATGCTTTGTCTGTCCATCTGTTTGTGGGTAGAATGTTGTACTAAACTTCAAAGTGGTGCTTAATGCAGTCTGTAAGCTAGGCCAAAACCTCGAAGTAAAATGGGGATCTCTGTTAGAGACAATAGATATAGGTACACCATGCAGTCTCACAATCTAATCAATGTACAATCTAGCTAGCCTGTCAAGAGAATAGGACATCTTAATAGCTAGAAAATGAGCAGACTTCGTCAACCTATCAACTATTACCCAAATTGCCTCATGTCCTTTTTGCGTATGGGACAAATTACTCACAAAATCTATAGTGATATGCTCCCACTTCTACTCTGGAATCGGTAGAGGATACAATAGCCCTGCTGGTCTCTAATGTTCTGCCTTCACCTACTGACATACTAAACATCGAGTTATAAACTCTACTATCTCTGGTTTCATCTCGGACCACCAATAATGTTCTCTCAAGTCACGATATAATTTTGTACTACCTGGATGCATATCATATGCTGAACTGTGTGCTTCTTCTAGAATTTCTCTTTTTAACCTTGTATCATTAGGTACACATAACCGAGAACCAAATAACAAAACATCAGCACTGTCAACAATAAAATCAATCTTCACTCCATCCTTCACCTCTTTCTTCAATTTCTCAATCCGGAGATCATGCTGTTGTGCCTTTCTGATCTTATCCACCAGCACTGGTCTCAAAGTCAGCGTAGCAAGTAAAGTTGTAGTCTCTCTTATCCCCAACTACACTCTCAAAGATTTTAAATCCATAAATAAACCCCTCAAAACCACTCGTAAACTAGCCAATCTGTCTAATAATTTTTGACTCAATGCATCTGCCACAACATTTGCTTTCCCTGGCTGGTAATGAATAGTGTAGTCATAATCTTTAATAAGCTCAATCCAGCGCCGCTGCCTCAAGTTCAAATCTTTTTGGATGAACAAATATTTCAAACTCGGGTGATTTGTATAAATCTCACAAGTAACCCTATATAGAAAATGTCTCCATAATTTCAGTGCAAATACAATAGCTACAAGTTCCAAATCGTGGGTATGATAATTATACTCATATGGTTTCAGCTGTCTGGAGGCATAAGCTACCACTCTACCATTTTGCATCAACACACAACCTAAACCTTGATGTGAGTCGTCATTATAAACCACGAACCCATCACTATCTAACAGAATGGTCAATACTGGTGCAATCGTCAATATGATCTTTAGCTCTTGCAAATTCTACTCACATCTATCAAACCACTCAAACTTCACACCCTATCGAGTCAATCGGGTCAGAGGCATAGCTATAATAGAGAAATTTTGTACAAACCTCCGATAGTAACCTGCAAAACCCAAAAAACTTTGAATTTATGTCACTGTCCTCAATCTCTCCCAGTTAACTACAGTATCAATCTTAGCTGGATCAACACATACACCATCACCAGAAACTACATGCCCTAAGAACACAACCCTGTCCAGCCAAATCTCGCATTTACTGAATTTAGTAAATAATTGTCTATCTCTCCATATTTGTAGTACCACCCTCAAATGTTGCATATGCTCCTCTTCACTATGGGAGTATATCAATATATCATCAATGAACACTATCAAAAATGAATCAAGGTATGGTTGAAATATTCGGTTCATCAGATCCATAAATACAACAGGAGCATTAGTCACACCAATTGGCATCACCAGAAACTCATAGTGTTCATACCTAGTCTGAAAAACAGTCTTTGATATATCACTATCCCTTACTTTCAACTGATGATATCCTGACCAAAGATCAATCTTTGAAAACACCCGGGCACCCTCTAACTGGTCTAGCAAATCATCTATACGCGGCAATGGATACTTGTTCTGGATGGTCACCCTATTCAGCTGTTTGTAATCGATGCATAATCTCATAGTGCTATCCTTCTTCTTTACAAATAATACCGGTAAACGCCAATGAGATACACTAGGCAGTCTAAATCCCCAATCTAACAAATCATGTAACTGTACTTTAAGTTCCTTCAATTCAGTTGGAGCCATCTTGTATGTAGTAATGGATATGAGACTAGTTCCTGGCACAAGCTCAAACGCAAATTCCACCTCCCAATCAACTGGTACCCTTGGTAACTCTTCCGAAAATATATCAGCAAATTCATTAACCACAAGAATATTCTTCAATTCAGGAGTACCCTTCTGAGTATCTTTCACATAAGCCATATATCTATAGCATCCTTTCCTGAGTTATTTCCTAACTTTAATTGCTGATATCAAATTCCTTGGCTCAGAGCATCGCTGTCCAAAGAATCGAAACAAAGGAACGTGTGGGATTTTAAATACTACTTCTTTATGAAAATAGTCAATAGTGGCATGATATGCAGATAACCATCCATTCCTAAAATCAAATCAAAGTCCTGGAATTCAAAAGGTATCAGATCTGCAGGTAACTTTTTATCATCCATTTGTACTAGGCACTCCCTATATACTACCCTAGTCGTTACAAAATCACCAGTGGGAGTAGCTATAGTCAATTCACAGTCTAACGGAGTAGGGAGGTCTATTAGCATGCATGGAGAATGACAGTGATATAAATGAATGTGTGCCACCTGAATCTGTAAGTATTCGTGGTTGTTGACAAAAAACAGATATCATACATGTGACCACATCTGGGGTCCCTTGAGCGTCTTGTTGGGTAAGTACAAAAACACGACCTCTAGACTCAGGTCTCCTAGGTCCACTGCCACCAACACCACTACCTCCAGTGCCACCTCTAATATTGCCTCCTCGTCCTCGACCTCTGCCACTCATTGCTCCTCGGGACATCATAGATGCACTGCCCATCGATGAACTCTAGGTCGAGTACTGTGAACAATCTCTCTGCAAATGTCCCTCCTGACCACATAAAAAGCAACTCTGTGACATAACACGTCTTGATCCTCCCATAAGACAGTTCCATACAATGTGCCCAACCTGCCTGTAATGGTAACAAGTAGCTGTACTTCCCTGAGTCTGTCCCATCTCTCGACTTGGTGCAAATGAGGATGATCATCTCACCCCCTGCCCTCAACTTTGGGATGGGACTCCTGATTTCTTTTTACTAGCACCCTTTGGAAACATTCCCTTCTAGGCTCTGCTAAAGAAGCTTCCCTTGAAACCCTATCCATTTGGCTCATATTTTTCCTTTTTTGCCTGCTCACTTGCACTTTCCATTTCCTTCAAATCAGCTTCCCCAATCAGAGCTTTATTGTATAATTCTTAAAAAATTGTTAACTCTAGCATCAAAATACGGGATCTGATATTGTAATTTAGCCTCATTTGGAATCTTCAACATCTTTCTCCCTTATCGGTGACAACAAAAGGCATAAATTTGGATAAAGTATTAAATTTGCTCTCATATTCCATCATTGACTGATTCCCCTGTTGCAGATATAGGAATTCATTCTGTTTTTGGTATCGATAACTCGAGGAAAAATATTTCTTATCAAAAGCATCTGTAAACTGCCGCCATGTTGGAACTCTAGGAACTAAATTGGCCTCCCCTTTAGTACACACTGGCAGCAATGTTCTCTCCATAGCCTCCCACCAGTACCGAGCCTCCTTTGCAACATAAAAATGGCCAACAACAATTTATCCTCCTCACCGACTCTCATTACCCTGAATATCTTTTCGATGTGTCTTAACCAATTCTCTGCTTCTGACGGACCCACAGTTCCCATAAATATTGGTGGATCAAGCCTATTAAACTATTCGTATAATGTACCACTTGATCTTACTGGTTCCACTCGTATTGTATGTTGCTCAAAGTACCTAGCTGTTGCTTCCCACCATTGTCTAGTTTCTCGATCACCTGATTCCTCCTCTACCTAAGGTCTTTTTCCCCTATCTCTAGCACGAGCAGAAGTCCTTTCTCCCTCCATGTATCACTGTAAAACATGTAAATATCGCATATGGATAATGATAGGATGCATTATATATATTCCACACACTCATATGGACCTCTAACACCCCACCTAGACAGACCACTCCCTAAGTCCACTGTCACACTAGACTCGACTCGACTACAGAATTATGAACTCTAGCTCTGATACCAACTTAATTGTCGCGCCCCATCCTGGTCTCCCAAGGATGGGACGCGACTAGTTCTTTGATAGACCAGTTTACATATATATAAACTAGATTAATAAAACACCAAATAATCCTACAAGTGCAACAATACTACCCATCACCTTAGTCAATAAGCATGATGGTAAAATTATCTCATAACATGCACCATATATAATACATGTACCAATTGTTTGTTTCTGAGGTTATAGACAGATACAAAATCCCACACCCACATAATATACATCACAAAATATGCGTGTAGAGTCTGTTTAAAAATATACACTATTATCCTGCAATAATAATCTCTCATTTAACATAATATACCACCCAACAAATAATTATATAGTCCATCAACCAGTATCATTTAATCATTTAAGACTAAGTACATAACGAACAGAATATCGTACTAACATTGTACAAAACTCAACCGATTTGACAGTGGATTGATTTGTGTCTCCCTCTCTTGTACATGAAAATGAGAATCTATAGGGTATGAGCTAAATCATGCGCTCAGTGAGTATATATGTCGTATATAAAATGAAAATGATAATAATACACAGAAGTAGGTAAATACTACGTAAATACATGTATCAAACAATAACATCAATCTAATTTCAAAGAATTCACTAGCCACAACACATCCATACTACCCCTCATCGAGTAATCAATCTCACATGGATCCGTGTCTATTTGCACCTTCCGGGAACACCACAGTGCTTGCACACCACTGCACACCCAGTGATCAGGCATCGCCGCTCCTGTCTCATACAGTGCATCATATTCCACAATACACAATACAAAGCATCATCCAATCACATAAGTACGTAGCACATAATCCTGGAGAAATTCTATTAAATTCTATCATCTAACATTATCTTATAATAGCATTTTTAAAATATATAAAGATATGCACCCACCTCAAATATACCGATTACGACTTTTCAGTTCTATCGATGGATCTTCTTGGTGTTATCGTATCAATTCCAACACCAAAGGTTTCACCCGCTGCACCTAACACATTTATAATTACAATATCAATATGTTTATCACCTTTAATAGTTCATCATGCACTAACGCATGCAAAATGATGCACCCAAAGTGTCCCGGTAACCTCGGTTACCGCACTGTTCACTCACATATTGACATATTCGATTTAGGGGTCATATTTCCTCTCCAAATATTTAAAATTACTCACAACTAGGATTAAATAGGTCAAAAACATTGACTGGGGGCCCTTTTTCACACATTTCGATCCTGAATCCGAAAATTCGCACTTCTGGTATTTTGTACATTTCGCATCGAATATTATATTCATTTGCATTCGAAATTTACATTATCACATCAAGCATAATTTAAAAGTGATGCATGCAAAATTTTAGGTCATTTGGATTAAAATTCACACATGTAACAATTACATTTAAGAATCAGGGTTTCGGCGTTACCGACACCCTTTCCCAACCTCTATTGCTCTTTTATTTTAAAACTGCTATACTTAAATTCACATACACATTTAATCAATGCAAAACAGCCCCTAATTGAGCCTTTAAACTATTCATTTCATTCCCATAATTTTTATTCTCAACCTAGCCCACTAAATGTTTTTTGAGTATCTCAAATGGTCATTTCTACACTTTTCGTACACTCGGTTGAGTACCCCTTTAATACCCATTCTTAACAGCCCGTTAATTATGCTAAATATACTTAATTACACCCATACAAAATCTATTTTGACATGAAACTAAATCAGCCCATAAAATTTAAATTAAAACAGTCCATTAAAATAAAAATAAAACAGTTTATGTATTTAAATTAAAACAGTCTACTAATTAAAACATGCTAAAACAACTCGCATGTATACCAATATGTACATCCTAAAATTAATCAAACTCGTACTTAAAATTTAATTACA
Organism: Ilex asprella; assembly: GCA_023539305.1. Taxonomy (NCBI): domain Eukaryota; kingdom Viridiplantae; phylum Streptophyta; class Magnoliopsida; order Aquifoliales; family Aquifoliaceae; genus Ilex; species Ilex asprella. The sequence continues at coordinate 16,956 of JAHQCQ010020228.1, read as the reverse complement.
CATACCCACACTATTACCTTCACCTTCTTCTTGTTTTCTCTCACTTTTGGTTTGGCATGGAGTCCCCAAATTCTTCTTTCTTTCTTCTCTCTTTTTTTTCTTTCTTTTTCCTCTCTTGTTCACTCTCACTCACGGTTCCAGTAAAGAACCAGACACACACACACACACACTAAATTCTATATTAAACACACACACATTGTTCCATGCATTACACACACACACACACTTTACTACACTTAGTCAACACCCACGCCCACACATGCACTTAATCCTTCAAAATGACCCACCACCATATATTTGACACATGTGTAATAATATCTCATCAAACTTTAATAATTCCACTTATCTCCCCCTAAATTCTTAAGTGATTTCAATATCAACCAATACTATTTTCGTACACAAAATTCTATCTAATAAGTAATTTCACATAATTATGCTAATATGCATGCAATGCATGATCGGGTCTTACAACTAATTTTACTATTCATCGTTAAGAGTTTTCGCTAAAAATAAATTTTGTGGTAGTGAATATTGAGTTTGGAAATTGGACTTCCAAACAATATTGGATGATTGGTGAACTTGGGTGCGTTCTCGAAGTGATTTTAAATATAAAGCATATGAATTTATGAAAGCATGTTTGGTGAAAAAATTTTAAAAGTAGAAATCAAATAATACGTACTTTATTGTTTATCCCCTAAAAAACTATGATTAAGAGCTATATATAACTATGATTAGTTTAAGAACATTTGATCTACTCCGGCCACTCTTCGGCGAACTTCTGATATGCTTCGGCCATCCTTCAGTGACTTTCCGGTCATCTTCCGGCGATGTTCTGATCGCCTCTCAACCATCCTCCGGTAACCTCTGACAATTTTTTGGTCGCCATTCGGTGACATTTTGACTTGCCCCGATAACTAATCTGGTCATGGCCGCCACACTGTTTAGCTCCTCTGCTCCAGCCACTCCCGTTGCAACAACTTCTATGTCTTCTTTAAGTGTAGCTGATCTAGATGCAATTGTGACTAAGGTTCTATGTCATTCGTCTTCTGCCTTATCAGTCTCCTCTAGTAAGTCTTCTCTTACTATAGTTGACCTTGAGGCAATTGTGACAAATATTCTATCTTGTTCTTCCCCTACTTAATCAGTCTCCTCAGGTAAATCTTCTCCCTGGTTTATCGACCCAGCCTGTTGCAATCATATGACATTTGATCCTTCCTTGGTGCCTCATAAGAAGTCTTTAAGCTCTATGCCTCACATATATACTGTTGATGGTTCATACATGTCTGTTACTCAAGTTGGTCTTATTTCTACCCCTACTCTTTCTATACCTAACACATTTTTTTCCTAACTTATCTCTAAATATTCTTTCTATTGGTCAACTTGTTGAATGTGGTTTTAACATTTTCTTAGAAGGGGTATGATGTTCAAGATCAGAAGACAGGTTAGCTCGTTGGGATTGGTCTTAAAGTTGGTCGCCCTTTGAGATTATATATTTGCATATGCCAAACTCTTGTTCCGTTCAACCTCTTGTTGTTGTTGTTGTATCTTCTAGTATTTGGCACTCTCATCTTAATCATGCATCTTTACCTCATATCAGTTTTTAGCTTCTAGTGGTTGTTTAGGAGATGTTAAATTTGACTTGTTTGATTGTATGTCTTGTCAATTTGGTAAACAAAAAGCTTTACCTTTTAGTAGAAGTGATCATTTATCTTCTGCACCTTTTGATTTGGTTCATTTTGAGACATTCTCTTATCTCCACTAAGGGTGGGTCTCGTTATTTTGTAATTTTTATTGATGATTATTCACGATACACATAGATTTATCTTTTACATGATTTTAAGAAGATGATAAAAATTTAGTTTGATGGCACTATTAAAATCTTTTGTTCCGATAATGCCATGAAGTATAAGGTTGCCCCATTCATTGAAGAACAACTGCATAGTGAACAAAATAGGGAGCAGTCATAAACTAGCTAATTAGATGCACAACCTAAGCAATATCTGACCTAGTAACAGTGAGATAAATTAGGCTTCCAACAAGCTGTCGGTAACGGATAGCATCTGGCAGAAGCTCTCCATCCATTAGAAAAGGATACTTTACTATTCTCTTGTAGTATAAATACATCTCTTTATGTATATGAAAAAATACACCAAAGCAATATACAGTTGATATTGGCTTTCTATTCTCCTCTTTCATAGATGCGAACTGATTATCTGTGATAATAAATGGATCAAATATAAGTTGATAAATTTTGACATAACATGACTTAAAGAAGACATGAATCTAACACAATATGACTCATTGACAATCCTAATGTCAAACTTAGAGAAAGAAATAACAAAAAGATGAAGACATGCCAAAAATAACTCTCTTGAAAGGTTAAACAAGATATTAACTGTGACACACCAATTTTCTGGGGTCCCGATTAACCCGTCGATCACTAATCAACCAACAAAATAACCCGTGATACCGCTTAACTCTATAACTCATAGTAATACTCCATTCATCGGATTCCTTAACTTAAATAAAATTTGGGCTTAGTCTTTTTTGTATGGGTAGTTCTACCCAACCCATACAATCTATGCAATCCTAATCATTGACCACACTGAGTCCCAACATCAACATTCAATTAATATACATCGAATACCAATATTCACAACATTCATTCATCCAAAATAGAATAATTTCTATGATTCCCATTACATGCCTTCATCAAAATACAAGTTTTGTACTTAAATTATACAAGGTCAAATGTAACTATATACAAGGAACCACAAAACTCCAACTCAAGAGCCACAACCCAACTATCTTCTCAAAGCGGGCTCATAGGAGGGCCTCCTACGAATGGTTGTCTGATATCTGAAATGCATTTCCATAAAGGGTGAGTCACACTAAATAGGGTATCTCCTATGGAGATCACCTCCCAACCCAAATGCCTATGAAATATCACATGTAAATCATCATGTCAAGCATCCATTCAAATACATAATTTTTATAAATTAATGCTACAATTCCATGGCATGCCATGAGATGAGAACTCACTCATGTAATGCAAAACGAGCCTCCACCTGCTCCCATAACATATGTTATGCTATGCGTATGCATCAGAGCATTCCAAGTCCCCGCGATTAATGTAAGACATCCAATGATTATTTTATAAAAATACCTATCTTTCTTGGGGTAGGTATTTATGGACTTCCACCATCGGTCATTTAACCGACACGACATCTATGGACATCCACCAACGGTTCCGCGTGCACTGACCCATTTTATGGAATGAATACCAACGAGAGTGCATATCCAAAATTATCGGATCTTGCACCCGAGAAAGAATTTAGCCCTTATTGCTAATCCTTTCATGTTTTTCAATGCAAACCTTTGCAACTCAACCAGACCTAGGTCCAAATTTTTCAAACCCATGTATTAAATCACCAAAGATGATGTTTGACTAAAAACATGCATACACACCCACACTCATATCGGATACCCACGAATGCAATGCTACCCACGCATATTCCATTAAAATGTATAATTTCAAGTCATATCATCATGCTTATTGTATCATAAAACATATAATAAACATGTTTTGACAAACATTCCCTAGCATGTCACATATGATTTTAATCCAAATAACATACTTGAATTTCTAAGCATTTAGTCAAACACTTAGTAGGAATGAATTGTAAACACATGGCATACCCAAACAAGCCATTTCCTCATCCAAACATCTAACTACCAGTGGGTTGTGCCTCCCCTACCGGTTGATTCACATTTTTGAACCCAAATCCAAATCTAGCAATGATTGGTTTTAACATGTTCTCATATCCGTTCTCCATATCCTAGATACACTAGGTGAGAACTAATACATGAGAATTCATCCCTATTTTCCTATCCATTTCATATCACAACACTAGGTTGGAAATAAATTTGGATAGGAGGGAACCCTACCTCTTGTAGTGTATGCCCACATAGTAGAATTCCTAAGAACCCCAAATCAATCCTTCTAAGCTTTAACCCTAAATTCTCGTCTTTGAGATTTTTGAAAAAAGTACGATCTTTGGTATGGTTGTGTAGCTCTCGTTGCATAAAACAACTTAACTTTAGACCGAAACGATCCAACTGTTGGATCTTTGCAAATCTAAAAAGAAAGATAGAGGAGGCTTGAAGAACTTCTTCACTCTCTCTATCTCTATTGGAAAATACAGGCCCAAGAAAGGTGGAAAATTAGATTTTCCCCTTTAACTTGTCTCACTTTAAGTTTTGTATATTTTTATTGAAATAAATTTAAATTACATTTTAGGTCTAGCAAATAAAATTTGATCGCAATAATTTTAGTTACGCGACACTCGATTGTATCGTAAAATGTGAAAATTTTGAATGTCTCATAATTTGACGAAAATTACCTGGATAACTAAAATTTGCAATATGAAAACAATGGGGTCTGTTTCGTCATCCAAGTTCTAGAAAAATTTGAATTTTTAACCCGTACCTTAACAATTAATTACCGTTTTGCCCTTTTTAATTAAGTTTTAATTTTCCTGAGTTTCACATAAACTTTGAAAATTTAAGGGACGTAGTGGAGTTTACCTTTGTCACTAATTGAAGTGTGGCATTGAAATAGAGGAGGAAATCTTTCATGAATGATTAATCTATTTGATGGGTATTGGAAGAGATGACTGCTACCTATGGTTAATTTTTTTATTTTTTTGCACTACTCTATTGTTCTCTTATTTTTGTTTCATTTATATCGGTGATGAAATTGTATAAAAAATTGTTGATGCATCTTGAAATTATTTGCTAGTCAAATTGAGTTGAGCATTCAATTTGAAGCATGGACTTTTGATTATTTTCATTTGTCGATGTAAGAGCTTTGTAAGCTTGAATCTAGATTTTTAATATTGAATCATTCATATTGATTATTGAATATTGATGTTGTGATCTTTTGATTTGTTTATTGGGGGTAAGAGCATAACTTTGAGAATTTTGGTCCAATGGTACTCCTTACCTTGTGAAGGTTTTACCTTCTTGAGGTAAAGGGTTCAAGCCTCTTCTCCCCTCCCCCTCTCCCCCAAAAATAAATAAATAAAGAGCATAAATTTGAGGATTTTTGTTCTTCATTATATAATTGGGTTTTTGATTAGTGATTTGATAATAGTGTCAAGTGGGTTAGAACTAGGTACCAATGGGCATTTGGTTCAATGGTACTCTTTGTCTTGTAAATACTTTGTCTTCTTAAGGTCAAGGGTTCAAGTCCCCCTCCCCCTTCCCCAACCCCCCC
>JAHQCQ010020228.1:0-11278 GCA_023539305.1 Ilex asprella | reverse complement strand
GAACTAGGTAGTGGTTGGATCATATCTTTTGGGTTTTGATATTGTAAAGTATAAAATGTATTACAAAATGTGATTTTATTGGGACCAAATAAACAAGAAATGTTGCACAACTCCTCCTACAAAACGAACAAACTGTCAAAGACTAGGATGGGGTTGGTCAGGGGCACTCAGATGCTTAAGTCAGTAGACGTCGAGGATGTAATCAGAACTAGTTACAAGGAATGTAGTGCATATCTTTTACTTAAGTCTACCCGGGATTTATAGTGGTTTATACCGTCGTCTTCTAGGATTTCTCCTTTTTTTGGCAATGCAAGGTGACATACCTTTTATTTAGCCGAATTGTTAGTGATGAATGCTAGGATCCTTCCCATCATTCCTCATTAGTCCCTTCATTTGGGCATGTTGATAATGTTTATCCATGATTTGTTCTTATCGATCTAACATCTCCTCTAATTCTTCGGAATGGATAGATTTTCACAATTATGAACATTTTGAGCTAGTTTATGTCACTTGAGCTAAATAGTATCTCAGGAACCAGCAATAGTTTAACTTATCCGACTAAGCTTATCAATTCGGTTGAGTATAATCCAATGGTGCCTATGTCGGATCTCGACTCGGGCACTAGCAATGGTTTAACTTATTCGACCAAGCTCATTAGTTTGATTAGGTGTTATCAGTGATGATTATGCAAAGCTCAACTTTGGTTTGTCGACGTTCTGAGTGATTATCATATTGGCACGTGGTCATTGTCACGTGCCTATACTTATTTTGAATCATTAAATATCTAATCATGAACAATAATTATGTATCCCTTCACTTGCCCCCCAAGGAACGTACACCACGTGGCACACATTTGGCTGACATTTCTTGTACTTGAATCTATTTCCATTGATTATTTCTTGATCTTTTCACCTTGCATATCTTCTTTTTGCCAGAAATGGATAATTGCATCTAATATTTCTTCCTTTGGCATTTCTTTGGCGCTTCTTTGTTTCTTTTTAAATGGGGTGTGCTTTATTATTTTTCCTTTGTTTCTCAACTTCTTTCTTGCAGTTTCTTCTAAAACTTCTTTCTTCTCATCTTCCATATCATCTGCTTGTAATGGCTACTCTCATTCTAAGCGAGATTCCAACTTTTAAGAAAAAATACCAGATTCCTGGCGACGTCAAAGTTCAAGTAGCTGGTGCTAATGAACCTCTTATTGGCACCAGGGAGTCCATCCCAATCCACACTCGAGTCTTTATTGAAGGTGGTGTAAGATTCTCTATTCACTTTCTACTTCTATAGGTGTTTTTAGCCTTGAAGTTATGCCCCACACAATGTTGCCCCAACTTCTTCAAGATCATGATGGGGGTTGCCTCCTTGAATGATATTCTGGGGGTAAACTTGGGACTTTGGGAAATCCTCTACTGCTACATCATCAAGCCGACAGGTGATAACTATTACTTCATGGTGAGGAGGAAAGACCACTACTTGGTAACCCATCTTCAGGAGAATGATGTTATCTTTGTTTCTGGGATCTGGGAGTACAAGGCCGGTGAAAACTCATCCTATAGGTGTCCTTTTGAAGAAGGTGCACCAGGTATATGAACATATGTGTTTAGATTTTTTAATTTCTTTATTTTGTTTTTCTGATATGTTTGCTCCTACTAGGTGAGATCATTAAGGGAAAGATTTCTAATCGCTTGGTGAAGATGGAGAACTTGAAAAAGGTGTGGTCTTTCAATGAGAGCCTATTTTGCAGAGCTGCTCATGTATTACTCGGTTACATGCCAACCTATTATTCCTTCATTACTATACCAAACCGACCAAACACGACTCTTGTAGATGATCATGAGGCTATGCAGGCTCAATGTGCTCATACTCCTTAGTCTCGCAAGAGGTCTATCTTTGCTGCTTCTGGTCTGAATAAACCAGTAAGGAACTTCCTTTATTTTTTGGCCTCAATCAAAACCCTCGAGGCGACTCCTTCTTTCACTCCTAGTCAAAACCTTCAACCTTTTACCGGAACAAGTATTATTTCTGATGAACCTTCCAAAGAAGGTTACTCGGTGAATGTTCAAGATGACCCAAAACTTCAAGATGATTTAGTGATTCCTCCTCAATTTAAAGTCCCTACGTTTCTTGAGGTTCTCTCTTGCTTTTCTCCTTCCAAGTCCCTGCTTACTCTCAAAAGTGGGTAAAATATATGTGTTCCCAAGCGCATGAAATTATCATTTAGTAACTCAGTTGATTACCGAGGTCGTCTCCCCAGGAAAAATGAAAGAAAAATCCTAATTATCAGTTGAAGAAATAACAATCAAAGAAAAGATTCGGTTGATCGGTAGAGATCACCCCACCATGAATAGTTATTTAGACTCAAACTTTATAACTCACTTAACATTATGGTCAAATGCACTCAAGCAGTAGATATTCATTTAACACCCAATTAATAAATACGAATGTTTATTCAAAACTATTGATCCGATTGCAGTGATTATAATAATTATTTGTGTCAAGTCTTATTTGTCGACGAGTAATCAAGAAGATATACAATTCAAGAGTATCTTCGAATTAACCCAAATAACTTGATAGTAGACAAGCCTTAATTTTGAGTCAAACCCCCCAATTCACAAATGAGACTACTTCATCTAGGAGAAGGAGTCATCATCGTAGAATTGCACTAACCTACCAATAGGAAGCACAAAACGACCTACTAGTAGAACTATTCACTATTTTGCTTATAGTGGTTGCCTTAATCTTCTACTGGTAGAACACATTTCTTTCTTCAACCTAATGGTAGAACAATACTCACCTACCGGTATAACAAATCTTTGTTTTACTTTTATCGGTAGAAGACCTACCTATGATCTTTTCTTCAATTATGCTCCCAGTGGCCTTGACTTGACTCCTGAATCTCATAGTTCATCTTCCAAGACCTCTATAGCATCAAAATGTATATAAAACCTTATTCTTACATTATTTTAACTGCAAACACAAATATTTTTTATTAAATACAAAACTAAGCTAAAACTAAACAAATAACTAATAAATAAAGCTAAGATGAATTATATGAGATAAAATCATGCAATTTTATGTATTCATTACACCCCCAACATAAGTTGTGCTAGTTCCTAGCAAACTAAAAATAAACACAAATCAAAATAAAATCTAAATTACAAAACCACTTTCGTAGGCAATCACGATTGCATTTAGCGTATACAACAAGCTTTTAAACCCCTAGGTTATCCCTAATAGACGAGTTTTTTCTTGTGAAGGTTTTTGGAGAAGATACTTACAAACTTCATTTTTTTCATCCACAAATATTAAAACATATTATTAATTCCTAATTAACAATGAAATTTAATAAAAATTCACCATCCACTCAAAATATTCACATAAAGGCTAAACTATAGATTTAAATGCTATGTAAAAGTATTCACATAAACATTAACATTAAAAGCTCGTGTGTGTCTAAAATGATTGTGTAATTTAAGAACTTTATCAAACAACATTCACATCTCTATTATCTATCCAATTTTAGCCTCAAAGAAAATTTCATCAAGGATTCACTCTTAGAACAAAAAAATCTATGATTTTAGTGACAGTTTGACTCATAGGTTATATGTGAGGGAAATTTTATAGTCAAAAGCAAAATATAACTCACATATATCTTTCCTAAAAGAAGAACATTATTCAAATGAAATGACCTAGGCATAATCTCATGAAACAATGTTAAACCAAATGAAAGTAATATAGCCAATATATCTCATATTTCATTATTGGGTGCACACACTTGTCATGATTCTTAAGATCAAATAAGACTTTAATCAGGTCATAACGTGGCATTGGGTGAATGGGCTATAAAATCAAAGGCTAATAAAGAATTCAAAAGAGTATCCTGGAAATATAATTTTTTTCACCCAAATCTCATTCTTTGGAAATAATAGCTCTAGACATGTATTTTTTCTATCTTTTCCTTTCCAACACTTTTTTCAAAGATAATTCATTTTTTTTCTTTCATTTTCTTCGTAGCCTTTCTTTCTTTCTCTGTTATTACTTTTAGCAATAAACTCAAATAATCATCATCCTTTTTTTTTATAGTAGCCACCATTCCCTTTTCAAATTGTAAACAATATAAGTCTCGTAATAACCAAGGTAAGATAAACACATTTATGCTTGGCTTGGTAAATTTCATGGTTACGAAACGAAATTTTCATTCAAGCTTAAGCACAGCTACTACGGATGATGAGAAAAAAGAATAGGCTATGGCTCAAATAAATTCCAAAAATGGCCTAAAATCATGTCTCAAAAATATATGGCAAGGTACTTATGGCATTGAGATATATTAAACTAATTACCTCATATACTCTAACCAAAACAAAAATAATGAGATTATTGAAAGAGATTGATATTAAAAGAATTGTCTTATGAGTAAATGTATTATAACCCTCCAACAAAGCTAGACACAAGACTCACATGGGTTATACATTCATATAGATGTCAAGTTTTTAAGATGTGCATCTCATTTAATAAATCACAAAAATAACACGATCAAGGTGTACATAAAATTGAGTTCCAAATGAAAACATGAATATAATACTCAAACATAGAATAATCTCATACTAATTAGAGTGAATAATACAGTCCAAATTGGATTTTTTTTTCAAAATTTTTTCATTTTAAAAATAAAATAATATAGCATATGATGGTTGTACATAGTGGTGTAACCCTTACCTTGCAACTTAAATCATGAATTATCATCAATGAAAAACAGTCATGCAATGGGAAGAATGAAAAATATAATAAAGAGAAAGAAAAAACCTGGCAATAAGCTCCAACAATAAAAACCACCAGGCTACAAAACAAAAAGAAATAAGCATATCATATTACTAAAATCACCTAGAAAATAAAACACAAAAGAAAAACTCAAGAATATGCTCACACCCCCCAACTCAGACCCAACACTACGTCAACGAAAATATTAACATGAAACTCTAAATAATAATAGGTACAAGGTAAAAAGGTGTGTGTAAAAATAAAAAATAAATATTAATAAAATATAAAAAAATAATAAAAATAATCTAACTACTATGTATATGTAAAATAAAATCTCACAATCAATTCGGCTTAAAGTCAAAGTTGAATATACGTCATTTTATTTTTAATGACTTATAAAAAAGTGTTTAAGCAACTCCTTTAATCAAACTATTCACTCATACACCCAACATATCCTTGGAACATTCAAGAAAATGGATATATATATGCAAATCCAAAATCCAACAATGAGATAAAAAATAAATCCTTGTCAATTATAGCACTCAACTCAACTCAACTTTCATACCCTCACCAAGCTTGTATATGCGAATCTCGTTACCACCCTATAATAATGAAAGGTCATTGGGCTTATTAGCCTCTTGTTCTTGGGTCAAATAATTAAATGTCATGGTCAATGTGTTGAGCATGTTTTTTTATCTCTTCAATATTTTTGCTTATTTGGGCATTGATAGTAAGTTGAGTTTGCATTAATTCATTCAAAATAATCTCCAAATTCTCTTCTTATAATTCTTGGTATGATAGATATTATAGAGGCTCGTATGGTGGTGTGGAATATACCGGTAACTGATAATGTTCGTTTTGGGGATAAAATTTTTCAAAATAATGGTTAGGGTAAAGTTGTGAATAATTAGGCAATATAATTGACCAATCCCACAAAAACCTTTAAAATGTTGGAATTGAAGGGCACTCGTCAGTGATATGCCCATACTTAGCAAATATCTCACATGTATACTTCATAAATAAAACATATGACACCATTTAAATAAAATAAAATAAATAAATAAAAATTAAAAACTAAGAGACAATATTAAAAAGATAAAGAAATAACAATTAAAGAAAAGAGTCAACTATTCGGTAGAGATCACCCCCACTGTGAATTGGTATTTTAACTCAAACTCTATAACTCACTCAAGATTGTGGTCTAAAGCACTCAAGCGGTAGATATTCATTTAATTGAAAATTAATAAATACGATGTGTATTTAAGATGATTGAATTGATTAACGAAATTTACTACGATTGCAATGATTACAAGAATTACTCGTGTCTGGTCTTTGCTGTTGACGGGTAAGTAAGAAGATATACAATTCAATAGTATCTTTGAATTAACCCATTTAATTAACCCAAATAACTCGACCATAGACAAGCCCTAGTTTTGAGTCAAAACTCCTAATTCACGGATGAAACTACTTTACTTGATCAAATCGATATTTAACTACTCCAACATAAAGTAAATTAAATTAAAGAAAGTATGAAAGACATGGTAATTTAAATCAAACGAAGAACTATATTGAAACAAGACTAGAATGAAGAACTTTGTATTTAAAACAAAAAATTAAAAGAAATTACAATAAAATAAATAAAGTACCGTAAATTGTTCAACAGAATTGAAAACTAAAGAAGACGTGTGCTCGCAAACTAAACAAATAAAGAAGGAGGAGGAGGAGAAGGGCATCCTTCCTTGGAGAACGTCCAAAGTGGAGGTGGTGTCTCTCCAAAGCTCCCAAGGGTAAGTATTTATAGGAGAATGGGAGAGATATGACTGATTTCTAGGGATATTTTTTTCTAATATGTCTAACTCTTATTCCTAAAAAATCTCCAAAAATATTTCCAAGAATATCTACAAAGATATGGCCAGTTAAAATCCCTTCCTATCTTGTCTCTTGTTCCTCCAAATAAGCCTTAGAAGATCTTTAAAGATATCCCTGAATATTTGGTCAGTCAACGCCTAGGACAAGGAATCCTCACCGTAGAATTGCATTAACCTATCGTTAGGAAGCACAAAACAACCTACCATTAGATATGTTCATTGTTTTGCTTCTACTAGTTGTCTTGCTCTTCTATAGGAAAACATCTTTCTATCTTCAACCTACCGATTGAACAGTACTCAGCTACCGATAGAACAATTCCCTTTTTTACTTCTACCGGTGGAAGACCTACCTGTAGAAAGGGTATTTTCTTCAAATGTGCTCCTAGTAGCCTTAGTGTGACTCTTGAATCTCATAGCTCATCTTCCAAGTCCTCTATCGAATCAAAATGTATTTAAAACCTTGTTCTTACATTAGTTTAACTACAAACACAAATATTCAATATAAAATACAAAACTAAACGAAAACTAAACATATAAATAATAAACAAAGCTATGATGAAAGAGATGAGATATAAAATTATGTACTCGTCAATCCCTATCTAGTGATGATTCTTTGCTTGGGATGGTTGAGGATCGTGCACAAAAAAACAAAAAATTTTGAAAGTGAAAGAGAGAGAAAGATTAATGTGAGTGACTTATCAATCTGAGCCCTTATCCTTCTCAAACTTATCATTCCCCCTTTTTGACCTATTTTGAAAGTGAAAGAGAGAGAAAGATTAATGTGAGTGACTCGCCCATCGAAGATATGAATGTGGTGATTGGGATTACAAAAAGGGTCACCCTTCCTTGGGACTTGATGATGAATGAGAACTCGATGGGTAATTCAACAAATGGTGTTGGTAAAATTTACTTCTTTCTTTGTTCTTCACTTTACTGTATTTTTGTTAAGTGTTGTCTTTGTGCAGGGTTTGCAAGAAGTCCATGAAGTAGAGCCATCTTTGTGAGGACATGCTTGTTCTACAAGACTAGATGATCAATCTGATGGAGAAAAGAGAAAGGTTAAAGTATTTGAATGACGAGTTGAAGTCGTTGGAGGAGACAACTGCTGGCGAACTCTCTCAGACTCAAGAGGAACATGCTGGTCTTTTGGAGGAGTATGAGTTCTTCAAGGCTCAATCAAAGGCTAGGGAGGATGATGCCTTTGAGGAGGGGATGGCTAAGGCTGAAAGGGAGTTGGCTTTGCAAATTCTGGCTATTGAGAAGGCTCATTTTAAGAAGGGATGGGATGCCACTCTCTGTTCTGCTGATGTCCCTTCTTCTTTTGAGCTCTTTTCTAGTCACTGATGCGGGTCCAGCTTTTTTGGCTACAAAGAATCCTTTGTTTAATTTTATATAAAAGGAACCCACATAAAAACCTTATTGTTGAATGGAATATGAATCCCTCTTTTTCGTTTTTAATCGGGTGCTAGGGTTTTTTCTTATTATAAAAATGTATGCCTCTCCATGAAAGTCTCGGTCCTAATGGTGTGTTAGAGCCTCTCATACTGAGATTTTGGTCTTTTTCGCAATAGACTTGGCCCTAACGATGTGTTAGGGCCTATCATACTTGGGAAAATTCACAATAAGCTTAGCCCTAATGATATATTATGGCCTATCAAGCTTCAAAAATTTAGCCTTTTCAATAGGCTCGGCCCTAATGATGTGTTAGCGTCTATCATACTTCAAAATTTTAGCCTTCATAATAGACTTGGCCCTAATGATGTGTTAGGGTCTCTCATACTTAGAAAATGCAGCCTTCACAATAGGTTCAACCCTAATGATGTGTTAGGGCCTTTATTTGAGTTGTTTTTCTAGTGACTTTAGCAGTGACATGCCGATCTTGTCTGACTCAAAACTTTACCCGTTTGGCTTGCATTATGATGCCTAGCCTTGGGCCTAAGTTTTGATCTGTTGGCTGCAATTAAGCTAGGTGTCTGCCTTTTTTTAGGATTTTTAGCCTCTTTATCTTAATAATAGGTCGAATCGTGCCTAGGATTTCCTAGGTCTTTTGCCTAACTTTAGGACCTTTTTCCTTTGCCTTGACAAAGGTTCAACTAATTAAGTGTATTGTACAAAGGCACTTTGCAAATCAACTCTCTTTATTAAAACAATTCGACTTACACTCCAAATGGTTTTAACTAACTAAAATTCTTATTCGGTGACACTTGATAATTTCCTGGAGGCACTCCAGTTTTTTGAAGATACTTCAAGCATTTTTTTTCTTTTAAAGGCACTTTAAAAGTAGAATTTTTTAAGGTTAGCCTTATTCCAGGGTCGTGGAAGTGTTTTCCTTTCATGGTCTCAAGCTCATAAGATCCATTTCTTCCCACTAGTGTGACCTTATAAGGTCACTCCCAATTGGCCCCAAGCTTTCCGTTTGTGGAATTTTTGGTGGAACCCATTATATTTCTTAAGGCTAGATCCCCAAAAACAAAGGCTTGGGGGAGCTCTTTCTTATTGTGAGCCAGGGATATCTGGTATCCATAGGATGCCAATCAAATAGCTGCAAACTCCCTTCTTTCTTCTATTAAATCAAACTCTCTGGCGAAGGCGTTTTCAATTTTTCCATTATTTGCGCAGTCGGTTCTAATGGTAGAGAGAGCAATTTCCAAAGGTATCACAACTTTCATATCGTATGCTAGTGTATAGGGAGTTTCCCCCATTGTAAAGCGTGTTGTGGTTCGGTACGTCCACAATATGTTGGGCAACTCTTCTACCTATTTACCTTTTGCCTTCTCCAATCTCTTCTTTATTCTGTCAAGAATCATTTTATTTTATATTTCTACTTGTCCATTATCTTGCGGGTATCGAATTGGGTGTGGTTATTAGAGATTAAGGACATATGCTATATCTTGTGATGATGTTTTTTTCATACAAACCTCTTTGTGTTGGTGTCACGTATGTTTGCTAAGGGATCGGCCTCTACCTATTTTGCACAGTAGTCTATCCCTACAAGAAGGTACTTCTTGTTCCTGGGTGCTTTGAGTCCGACAATATCTAGTCCCCACTGCGCAAAAGGTCATGGACTTGTGAGGGGAATTAAGTCATGTGCAGGCTGCCTTGGTATTGAGGCAAACCTCTAACAATTTTTGCAATGCCTTATGTATTGTTGCGCATCCTTCTACATGTAGGGCCACTAGTATCCCAAGAAAAGTGCTAGGTGTGCAAGTGATCTTCCTCCCATGTGAGCCCCACAGCTTCCTTCATGGACCTCAAAGTGAAAATCGTGTACCATTGCAGGGTGCACATAGAGTAGGTACGGACATGTGAATAAGCAACGGTACAATCTTATACTTGTGATAACTAGAATCTAGCTGCTTTCAGTTATACTTTGTGCGCCTCTTTCCTATTTTCGGGAAGTTGCCCATTCCCAAGATAGTTTGTGATCAAATACATCCAATTGGGCCCAAGTTCAATCAAGAGGGTTTCTGATGTGCTCTACAAATCCATGCTTGGCCTACCCCTACATTCGAATATTATAGTCCGAACCACTTTCTCTTTAAGGGCAGATGCCAACATAGCTAGGGTGTCGGTGTGTGAATTTCTGGTTCTTGCAATCTGTTGAATTGTAAATCTTGGAATGCTCCCAAGCTCCTCCTTGACCAACTCGTAGTAGGCTATCATTCACTCATCCTTTGTTGAGTAAAAAAAAATAGTTGAATTACAGCCAGTTGCGAATTAGAGAATATATGCAATTGCTCGGCACAAAGTCAGCTACGAGCCTTACACCAGTTAGGAATGCTTCGCATTCTACTTCATTATTTGATGCTCCAAAGTCCAATCTTACTACTTTTTCGAGCACGTCACCTTCAGGGCTTTCCAAGATTATGCATATTTGATTGATGTATTTTCCTGCTGTTCCTAACTTACTAACATCTCCCTTGATGTATGTGTGAGGGGGAGTGTCACTCTCCCTTGGGACGATGTCAAAAGAAAGGGCAAGGAGAAAATGGAATGAGATGAATGAAATGTGTGTGTGTGAACAAAAGTGCTCCCCAATCGCAAGGAGACTTTCGTGGGTCGTGTTTTACTTGGAAAAGTATTCCAAGCTCGTCTCCTCAGGGAAGGAAGTGAACCATCATGAAAGTGATTTTTATTAAAGAAAAGGGCAAAATCATTTTTTTTGTTTTGGAATTTGGTGGTAGTTTAAGTTGTGATAATAAAATGAAAACAAGTGTTGGCTAATCCAAAGGGTTCATTCCAATGAGAATATCAAATCAACTCAAAGCCTTCCTCGATTGAGCATGAATAAACGATTGATTCGGGGGAAGCTAGGGAGGAGATTGGTGAGTATCCAAGCATAAACCGTGACTAGGCCTACGGAATATCAAAGACTCACCAACTCATCCACTCTCAACCCCGTCAAACCGAACCATTTGACTCTAAAGGGAGGAAAGACAATCAGTTGAAATGACATACCCAAGAGGAGGTCTCCCTTGGATTAGCCAACTAAAAGCTTAGCTACTCATAATTAAAGTAAAGACAACAATTAAATGGGAAGACATTATAAATAAATAAATATTAGAACTAAGCATAAATGAAATGCATCAAAATAAAACAAGACTTAAATTAAAAGAAAGCTATAATTAATTGGTGGGTATTCCACAACCAAG
>JAHQCQ010032768.1:0-10604 GCA_023539305.1 Ilex asprella | reverse complement strand
TGAAATTAATGTATACATAATATATGTAAATATAAAAAGATATATAGACAAATAAGATACATCTCAACACAAATAATTAACTTTCCATCCACTTTCCGTCCGATTTTGGAGGGATTGATTTTGGTGGGTTGGAAGGAAAATTAATCCATCCACTTTTCCATCCTTCTAACTTTGCTTCCTTACCAAACATGATGTTTTATTTATCCTTCCAACTTTTTATCCTTTCACTTTTCCATCATACCAAACGGAATATAAGTGAACATAACTATTGCAATGGAATTGGTTGCAATGCTTTTACGAATTTACTACGTATGTCCCTTAACAGGTACGAACTACATTATCAGAGATGATTACATTTGGAAAGGTATGCGCTATATCATATATTTCTCATTTGACTTGTCTCTAAAAGACACGAATGGTGATGAGTAGTGCTCCAAAAACATACAAGTATTCTGTACAAAGAGGTGACCAAACTGTAACGCATGCCCAATGAGGGGAGACTGCTGGCATTTTGCAAGTGCATTTGCAAGGTTAGTATAACATTTTCTGCCGAATTATATTTTTTAAGCCTAGTGAATGGCCATAATTAGAATAATAAGCTAGAAGTCCTTTAAAATGGGCCCTTGGTTAGGAGTTGTCTTCCAAATGATCTTTCATTGTTCTGGTCAGTCGTTCGGTGATACAAACATAAAAAATAAGATGGTCAAAAGTTGATCAAGTTTGTGTAGCATCTTAACTTTTTGAATAGAAAATCAGTGGACACAAATTCTCACATAGATTACTTTACTTTTTTCTTCAAAATTGACAGAAAAGGAATAATAATCTAGTATGAGGATTCAATCATGTCTCTTCTAAGAATAAAGCCTTTATGATTGGTTGCAATGATATAGTCACTATAAGTTATTTGTTATATAGGTTTGGGATAAATTACAACCACGCTGTTGTATATTGTCATAAATGGCGGGACAACCCTTTATTTTCTGAAATAACAGTTTCATCTCTTCTAGCTAATCCATCTATGTCATATGTCATATTATACATCTGTCATGACAGACCGGTAGATTCTTATTTTTATGTACAATGATGTATCTAGCCTCTTCCCAGAGTGAAAGGGGATGGAAGCTATTAAGCAGCATATGTAGATTAAATTCAGGTAATCGGCCAATAAACTATGCCTTGTTTCAACTTCAAACATATTAATGCTAATAACACTCGAATTTATAACTTCAAACATATTAATGCTAATAAAACTCGAATTTATAACTTCTTAGGTCCAATCTAAGTGGTTATCATGAAAGGTGCTCATATCATTTGTTTCCTAAAACATCACTTTTACCCTCAGATCAACGAATGAAATACTCCCTATTCTAAAGTTCAATATCTCTCATTGGAAACTCCTTTTTCTTTTTCTTCTTTGTCTCTCTCATAGACTCTATGATGGACGAACACACACACCCATGGATGAACCCAAACCACCACCGTTCACACCACTATTAGTCTCAACTCACCACCACCCATGTACCAATTCCCTAATTAGCAATGCCAACTTCTTCTTCTCTCTCTCTCTCTCCCTCCCTCTCAAACACACAAGCACATTGCCTCGAATCAAACAATGGGATTCAACTGCATTAAATTCAATTCACACACATATACACCAATATTTAACAAGTAAAAGTGGAGTAAACCTCTATCAATTTGGTTGAAGCCGTTGTGTGTGATTTGGGTTTTGTCAGAGTTTAGGTTTGATTAGCGTACCTGATTAGATCATGCAGAAGTGTCTGTTTTGTGTGGTTTATGTCGTGTGTTTGAGAGATGATGATGGCAATGTGGCCTGATGAATCTTGTATTTACCAAGAGAAAGAGAAAGTATGGAGGAGGTTTACTTAGGTCACGTGTGCATTTTTGTTTTTGCGTGTGGATGGGCTTATGGAGGTGGTACCAACAGGACACATGTGTATTTGTATATATAAATTAACACACACATATAAGTAGGAAAGGATAAATATATAGACACACAGACTCGCTGACAGAGAATGTCAATATTATTTAAGAAAATGAAATGTGTGTCCCCCTATTTATTGTCATAAACAAAGGGTGTGGTTGTGGTTTACCCTACATTTTAGCATGAGTATCAAAGGCATAATGTTGTTCTAACCCATTTCTACTACATAATGCGTATACATTAGAAATCTGGATTCGCTAAGTACCAAAAAATGCAGCAGTTCATCTTAAAAAACAAAACAAATTTCCACAACATGTTTTCAAGAATAAGATTACCAATTCAAACTTGCCACACGCAGTGCTAGCCACGCCCTGCCAATGCCACTGGACAAGTATAGTGGCTTCAAAGTTGCCTTCTGCAACAGTCTGAAACCCTACCATGCTCATTACACCAACACCATTGTCTCAGAATCAATATGCTGATCTCAGAATTGTGAACCTATAGCTGCTTCCATTCCTGTGCCCAAACTAAATCATGTGAGCCGGTTAAGGACAGTGCACCAAGTGTACGTATGCATTCTTCCATATTCATATGACCCGACTATTCAAAACTCATGCTGTAAGGGGTAAGTTCTTACTCAGTTCCCCCACGGAAGAATTTTGGCTGACCTGGCCTTATAGCACCAGTAGCCTTTGACCTCTCTTCGCGTTGAGAGTGTTAAGAAATATAGGATTATTTTTATTATTAAGGGTAGAATAGTATTTTATTTTTCCTGTTTTTTCAGTTTCCTTAGTTTAACCTATATATAGTCTCTTTGTATTTAGGTTAAAACTCTTCTTTGTATTTTCAATTGAATTATACAGCATCAATGAAACCATAGCCTCGTCTTTTCTTATTTCTTGTATTTCTCTTGATTTTCTAACATGGTATCAGAACTAAGTTTCATGAGACGAGACTTAATCTCAAACACAGCTTACGCGGATCTAATTTTTTTGGAGTGATTGTACAATTTCGAGAAGACATTCTAGTATTTCGTTTTCCCTTTTCTTTTGGATATGATTTTCGTTGTTTTTTGATTATGGCTACTGAAAGAGATGATTCATTTCAGTCTGTGAGTGTGAGGTTGGATGGAAAGAATTATTTGTATTGGAGTTATGTGATGAGAAATTTTCTTAAGGGTAACATATGTGGGGATATGATAGTAAAACTTCTGTGAAACCTAAGAATACTGATGAAGATTATGCTACTTTGATAGATGCCTGGGAAACAAACAATGCAAAAATTATTACTTGGATTAACAATTCTGTTGAGCATTCTATAGGTACACAGTTAGCGAAATATGAGACAGCAAAGGAGGTTTGGAATCATCCGCAAAAGTTATTCACTCAATCAAATTTTGCAAAGCAGTATCAATTGGAGAATGACATGCGAGTTCTTCAGCAGAAGAATATGAGTATTCAGGAGTTTTATTCTGCTATGACAGATCTTTGGGATCAATTGACTCTTACAGAATTGGCAGAATTAAAGGTATTTGGTGACTATATTGATCGTAGAGAGCAACAACAGTTGGTACAGTTTTTAACGATACTTCGCAGTGATTTTGAAGGACTTAGAGGTTCAATTTTGCATCGTTTTCCATTTCCTTCTGTTGACTCAGTTGCCAGTGAGTTATTGGCTGAAGAAATACATCTTAAGTCTTATTCTGAAAAGAGAATTATTTCTACTTCTAATCCTTTTGTGTTAGCAGTACCTTCTTAGCCATTCTCTAATAATCAGAATAAGTCTTAGACAAGAGCTGCCTTCGACGAGTGCAGTTTTTGTAAGCAGAAAGGTCATTGGAAGGCTCAATGTCCTAAGTTAAGACAACATAATCAATCGTAGCAACAATCTCAACCTTGAAAGCTTGGCAACCAATCACAATCTAATGTTCATAGATCACCTCAGGGTTACAAACCACCACTGTCTAATACTGCAGCAGTAGTTTCATCAGGTCCTTTCACCAATCTTAGTACTATGACTGAGCAATTTCAGAAGTTTATTTCCTTACAGCCACAAGCTATGTCTGCTTCTTCTTTCATAGGTCAGTTGCCTCATAGTTCTTCAGGTATGTCACATTCTGTATGGGTCTTGGATTCGGGTGCTTCACATCATATGTCTCTAGATTCTTCATCTTTTGCTTCTGTATCTCCTTCGTCTTCTATTCCTGTTATGACTGTTGATGGAACTCCTATGCCTTTAGCAGATGTTGGTTCTGTTGTCACACCTCACTTGTCTCTCCCTAATGTTTATCATATTCCGAAACTCACATTCAATTTTACTTCTGTTGGTCAGTTATGTGATTCTGATAATTTAGTCATCTTTTCCTCTTCTTCATGTTATGTGTAGGATCTGAAGTCTTAGAAGCTGATTGGGACAGGCCGTAGGAAGGGGGGATTATATATTTTGGATGAGTTAAAAGTGTCAGTTGTTGCTGATGCTGCTGCTGGTGCTACTAGTATTGATTTATCTTCTTTTCGTTTGAGTTCTTCTTCTTGTAGTTTTTATTTATGGCATTCTTGTCTAAGTCATGTTTTATCTTCTTGTTTGAGATTTTTGGCATCCACAGGGGCCTAAGAAAATTTACAAACTTGTGATAATTCTGATTGTAGTGGATGTAAACTTACAAAATTTTCAGCTTTACCTTTTAATCGAAGTATTTCTGTTTCTTCTTCTCCCTTTGATTTGATTCATTCTAATGTACATGGACCTTCTCCTATTGCCATAAAAGGAGGGTCTCGATATTATGTTTCTTTTATTGATGATCATACTCGTTATTGTTGGATTTATTTAATGAAACATCGTTCTAAATTTTTTGGGATATATACAACATTTAGAGCTCTTGTCAAAACTCAACATTCTGCTGTTATCAAATGTTTTAGGTGTGATTTGGGTGGGGAATACAATTCTAATGAATTTTGTGAGTTGCTTGCCTTAGATGAAACTATTTACCAAACTTCGTGTATAGATACTCTTGAGCAAAATGATGTTGCTGAAAGAAAATATATGCACATTGTTGAAACTGCTCGTTCTCTCTTGTTGTCTGCTTCTGTTCCTAGTGTGTTTTGGGGTGAAGCTGTTCTTACTGTTGTAGGTTTGATTAATACAATTCCATCTTCTCATATTTCAGGTGTTTCTTCTTTTGAAAAGTTATATGGGTATGCCCCTAATTATTCTTTCTTTAGAGTTTTTGGTTGTACTTGTTTCGTTCTTCGTCCTCATGTAGAATGCAACAAGTTGTCCTCTCGATATGCTATTTGTGTCTTTCTTGATTATGGTGAAGGTAAAAAGAGGTATCGTTATTTTGATCCAATAACTCAGAAACTTTATGTGTCTCATCATGTTATTTTTCTCGAGCATATACATTTTCTTTTCTATTCCATCCATTACTCATAGTTTGATTAGATCTGATCTTATTTGTATAAATCCTTTTTCTGAGGATTCTGATAGTTTGCCATCTCAGGCTTCTAGTACTTCAATTCGTACTGATCATTCTGTAGGTACTGACACTTTACTCTCTAACACATCTGAAGCTCCCTCTTCTCCTATGGTCTCTCAAGCTCCATCTGAGATTGTGGATCCACCTCTACGTCAATCCATACGCATTCGTAGGTCTACAAAGTTATCAGATTTTGCTTATTCTTGTCATTCTTCATCTTTTACTTCCTTTTTAGCTTCTATTCATTGTATCTCTAAGCCATCTTCCTATAAAGAGGCAATTCTTGATTCTCGTTGGCAGCAAGCTATGAATGATGAACTTTCTGCTTTGCATAAGACAGGTACTTGGGATTTGGTTCCTCTACCTCCTGGTAAGAGTGTTGTTGGTTGTCGTTGGGTGTATAAGATCAAGACTAATTCTGATGGATCTGTTGAGCGATAAAAAGCTATGTTGGTTGTAAAAGGGTACTCTCAACAGTATGATATGGATTATGAGGAGACATTTGCTCCTGTTGCAAAAATGACTACTATTCGTACCCTTATTGCAGTTACTTCAGTTCGTCAGTAACATATCTCTCAGCTTAATGTTAAAAATGCCTTCTTGAATGAAGATATTCAAGAAGAAGTTTATATGGCGCCCCCTCCTAGTGTTTCACATGATTCTGGGTATGTTTGCAAGCTCAAGAAAACGTTATATGGTCTCAAACAAGCACCTCGTGCTTGGTTTGAGAAATTTTTTGTTGTGACCTCTTTCCTTGGTTTTGCTTCTAGTAGTCATGATTCTACTCTTTTTGTTAAGTGCGCTGATGCAAGTCGTATCATTCAGTCTTTATATGTTGATGATATGATTATTACTGGTGATGATATTGATGGTATTTCAGTTTTAAAGACATAGTTAGCTAGACAGTTTGAAATGAAGGATTTGGGTTCTCTACGATATTTCTTGGGCATTGAGGTAGCCCACTCACCCAGAGGTTATCTTCTTTCTCAGTAGAAATATGTTGCAAATATTCTTGAGCGAGCTAGAGTTACTGATAATAAGATTGTAGATACTCCCATTGAGGTTAACGCTAAATATTCTTCTTCTGATAGTTTACCTTTGTCAGATCCTACTTTATACCGTACTATTGTTGGGAGCTTGATATATCTCACTATTACTCATCCAGATATTGCATATGATGTTCATGTTGTTAGTCAGTTTGTTATTTCTCCTACTACAATTCACTAGGCAGCTATTCTTCGTATTTTATGGTATCTTCGGGGTACAGTCTTTCAGAGTCTTTTACTTCCATTCACCTCTAACTTGGAGTTGCGTGCATACTCTGATGCTGATCATGGCAGTGATCCCACATATCGCAAGTCTATTATTGGTTTCTGTATTATTTTGGGTGATTCTCTTATTTCTTGGAAGAGCAAGAAACAATCTATTGTTTCTCAATCTTCAACCGAAGCAGAATATCGTGCTATGACATCTACTACCAAAGAGATTGTTTGGTTACGTTGGTTACTTGCAGATATGAAAGTTTCTCTTTCTCATCCCACTCCTATGTATTGTGACAACCAGAGTTCTATTCAGATTGCTCACAACTCGGTTTTTCATGAACGAACTAAGCACATTGAGATCGACTGTCACCTTACTCATCATCATCTCAAGCATGACACCATTACTTTGCCCTTTGTTTCTACTTTGCAGATTGTAGATTTCTTTACCAAGTCACATTCTATTTTTCATTTTTATTTTCTAGTTGGCAAATTCTCGATGCTTATAGCTGTGGCATCGTGAGTTTGAGGGGAAATGTTAAGAAATATAGGGTTATTTTTATTATTAAGGATAGAATAGTCTTTTATTTTCTATGTCTTTTCAGTTTCCTTAGTTTAGCCTATATATAGTCTCTTTGTATTTAGGTTAAAACTCTTATTTATATTTTCAATTGAATTATACAGTATCAATAAAACCCTAGCCTCCTCTTTTCTTATTTCTTGTATTTCTCTTGATTGTCTAACAGGGAGCTTGTCCCACATCGGAAGATGGTTGTCTCCCCCACCTCCATATAAGTGATGTGGGACAAACTCCCAACGCGAAGAAAGGTCAAAGGTTACTGGTGCTTGTGACGCCCCAAAATCCGGGTGTCCCTAATTATCCGCAACTTAACAAAATTCGGGCATAGTCTCTTTTGTACGAGGAGCTCTACCCAAATCACAACTTGTAAAATCATACATCATTGACCCATCCAGGGTCCAATATACAACATTTACCACATCGGGTCTATTTATCATACTTAATTGCATATTATCGGATACTACCATAATTATCATCACTACGTACATTCATTCATTCATCAAAGAATAACATTTCAAAAGAGTCCTATTTACTTGCCTTTTTAATATAAAAGAAGTTTTTGTTAAAAAAATTATACAAGGCCAAAAGTAAATATACACAAGGGACTACAAAGTCAAAATAAGAGCCACAGACTGGCTCTGTCGTCAAAGCGGGCCCATGGCCTCGCCTTCGGTGGATGCCTGACCGATACCTGAAAAATGTTCCCATAAAGGGTGAGCCAACGCTCAATAGGATAACACCTATAGAGAATTCCTCTCAACCTAAATGCATATGAAATGTCACATGCAACAATCATTTCATGCATTCATTCCAATATGTTTATTATGAACAAATGTCACAAATCATATCATGCCATGAGATGAGACTCACGCAAACAATACCAACACTGAGCCCCATCCCGAGCTCCAACAACACATATAATGTCATGCGTATGTATCCGGGCATTCCAAGCCCCCTATCATTGGTGTTATGTACACTCAATGACTAATTAATTTTTTTTCTTGTGTCTTTGTGGGGGAGAATCAACGGATCTTCAGGACATCCCACTTGCTGCTCCGTTTACGCCGTTACACTTTTTTGGAATTGCACCGCCAGAAAGTGTATAGACCAAGTAAGCAGGTCTTGCACCCGAGGGAGAATCTAGCCCTTCTTGCTATCCCCGACACATTTATCCATTTAATTTTTCATGCGACTCAGCCGTACCTTGGTACGACTTTCCCAAGCCCACGATCAACCACCTATGTGGTGATTGATTTCATACCATGCTCACACTCCCACCCATGTCAGTGCCCATGAATGTAGTGCAACCCATGTAAAATGCAATACAATGTGTAATTGTCTTTGATACCATTTATAATGTTCATTACATAATGAATGCAATATAATGACTTTTTTAACACAATCTTAAGCATGTTATGTAAGATAATCAACATACTTGTATTCACCTAGGCATTTAAATAAACACCAAGAGGCATAATCAATTTACATAAATGGCATGTTTATTACTTCCAACATGGCAATATGTTTATTAATTCTATAAACATAAGCACAAGTCAACCACAATAATCATATGTTAAATAATCATTTAACGTACATATTATTTCATAATCACATAACAAGCTAATAATTTTATTAAACTTAATATGTCATTATAACATCAAGTCATACTAATGTACAATTAACATAGTTTAAACCACTACCATTAACTTAGACCAAGTTAATCATAATATAATTTTATTAATTTCAAGGCTAATTATAAATCATATATTTGACCCACTAGGTACACTAGTCAAGACCTAACATGTGATATACATCTAAATATGGGAAATTACATATGCCATATTTTAGGTTGAAATACATCTAAATAGTCAAGACCATTTTATATGCTATATTTTAGGTTGAAATTACATCTAAATATGGGAAATCCTACCTCTTGTAGCGTGAGCCCACGTAATAGACTCCAAAGAAAGCTCAAATTCAGCTTCCCAAGCATTAGACCTAAATTCTCGTACTCGATGTTTTTCTTTGAGAAAAATACGATCTTTGGTGTCATTGCGTAGCTCTCATTGAGTAGAACAACTTTAATTCTTGGTCAGAAGCGATTAAACGGTTAAATCTTCGCAGATCTAAGAAAGAAAATAAAAAATCTAACTTTTTCTTTTTTTTTTTCTTTTTCTCTCTGTGTCGTTGCCTCTGCCGAAGAAAAGTGGAAGATGAAGTCTTCCATTTATATATATATAGTGTAAATTTATTCTTTGTAAAATTTACGTTTTTAACCCGTGCTTTAACAATTAATTATTATTTTACCTCTTTAATTAGAATTTTATTTATTTAATTTTATTTTCGGGTTTTACAGTGCTATAGGGCCAGGTCAGCTAAAATCCTTCCGTGGGGCCGAGTAAGAACTTACCCCTTACACATGCCTACTAGTTAACTTGGGAAATTTGATAGCAAATGTTTCAAAGAAGGTCTGCAAGCTATTAAGCTACCCACTCTGGTGACTTTAACTAGACTCAATAATGAAAACATGAACTTCGTTGTGCTGCATTGAAGCTATGGAGAAAGAAAAAAAAAACCTCTCTTCAAGTTTAGGAACTTTTGCTCATGTTTGACATGGGACACTTTTTTAAAGATAATCAGCTGAGAAAAGCTTAATTTTAGTATAGCAATATGTAAATTATATATGTGAAAAGTTCTATATTACAATGGACATTTTTAGATTTTGTGTCAATGCATACTCAATAACTGAGGTGGTACAGTGGACCCACATGATGCATTCTCATTGCCTCTACTCTATTGCAGATATGAACTTCCAGATTCACACCCTCTTGTGGCAAGGGTAAGTTTCTTCACCCTCTGTTACATTTATGTTTCTTCATACATCTATCATACTGATCACTCTTGCGCATACAAAAGCTAGACAAAAAGGGATCCTAACGATCAATGCCCTTATCTTCTTGCAATATGGACAACAGGTATAATCTGTACACGTCGATCATGGTATGAATACAAGAAATCCAATAGCTATAGCCAATGTGAAAAATGTTGCATCCATGCTGCAAAAAGCACCAAATTCTATTTAAAATTTACTTTAAAGTTAATTTGACGATTAATATTAGCATCCCAAATTTAATAGAGAAAATAAACTCCTAAGGATGTATTTGAGATAATTTTTTAAAAGAACTTCTAAAACTTGTAACTTTTTATAAATATTTTTTTTAAAAAAGGTAGTTTTTAAAATTACCCCAGTACCACCATCCCCACTATCGCCAACCCACCACTTTTGCCACCACCACCAATCCCACTGCTACCCTCACCTTACCACCACCACCACCACCTCCATTGCCC
>JAHQCQ010032767.1:0-10615 GCA_023539305.1 Ilex asprella | reverse complement strand
ATATTTTTTGCAATAGATTCGAAGTAGCAATTGCCTGTATGATGAGCCTGCAACGATCCACAAAGGTCAGAGAAGGGGCCGGGTGAACACTCGATTTATCCCCTCTGAAACTTAAGTCAGTAAAAACTTAGATGGCTTGAGCACTCAAAAATTATATATTCAAGTTCAATATTGCATACCTTCGTCCATCTTTTTCACAGGTATTTATACCTGAAATAGCAATGAGTGCAAGGGTACAAAGTCCCATCACAACATTAAATGCCTCTCTCATTTACTCATGTGTGATCGAGTGCTTTCCAAATAAGTCTTTGCGTCATAAATGCTCAGTTGATAGGTCAAGCTTTCGGCGCCATGCCGAAAACCCTTGACTATTCCCGAGTACTCGAATGTCTCTGGTCGGCGTCTGACGCCTACTCCTGGGTGTTCGACGTGAACCTCGATTCCAGGGCCCTACGCATTTGGTCATTAATGTGAAACCCGATCATGCATTGGATACATATTAACATAATTATGTGGATTAATTACATTTATGTGAAATTAATTATTAGATAGAATTTTGTGTATGGAAATAATATTGGGTTAATTTTGAAAGTATTTAAGAATTTGGGGGGAGACAAGTAGGATTATTAAAATTTCATGAAAATATCTTTATATATGTGTCAAAAAAATGGTGGTGTGTTATTTTAAATTTATGTATGTGGGTGTGTGTGTATGACTAGGTGTAGAAGTGTGTGTGTGTCCCCTTTGAAGTGTAGTAAAGTTGGTGTGTTTAAAGCCTAAGTTAGTGAGTGTGTGTGTGTTCTTTATTTGTTTGAACCGAGAGAGTGAGGGAGAGTAAACAAGGAAAACAAAAAAAAAATGGGTATGTCATTGGTGTCGTGAGCAAGGAGGGAGAGAAGGTAAGAAAAGGTGGGGAGAAAAAGAGGAAGAAAACAAGAAGAAGGTAAGGGTGTGTGTATTCATTTTAGTGTGTGTGTATGTGATTAATTTTAAGTGGGTGTGTATATATATGGACTGTTTTATTTCAATTTCAAAGCAGATTTTTGTAAGTTAATTAAGTGTATTAAATATAATTAAAGGCTATTAAAAAAGGAATTTACATGGGTATTTAACTAAATGTGAAAATAATTATTGAGATGTTTTAGGTGACTAGTTTGGGATTAAGATTTTGGAAGTGAGATTGGGAGTTTAAGGGTTCAATTAAAGGGTTGTATTGCATGATTAAATGTGTGTGTGAAAATAAGTGTGATGATTTTAAATAAAAAGTGCGATAAAAATTGGAAATGGGTACCGGTAATGCCGAAACCCTAATTTCTGAATATTATTATTACATGTGTGAATTTTAATCCAAATGACCCGAAATTTTGCATACTGCATTTTTAAATGATGCTAGATGTAATAATGTGACTTTCGAATGCAAATGGAAATGATATCCACTGCAAAATGTGCGAAATGCCGAAAGTGCGATTTTTAGGATTCAGGGTCGAAACGTGTGAAAATGAACCACTGGCCAATGGGTTTGACCTACTTAATCTTAATGGTGATTAATGTGAGTGATTTTGAAGATTTGGGGAGGCAATATGATTCCTAAATCTAATATATAAGTAGGTGAGTGAACAGTACCATAACTGGGGTTATCGGGGTACTTTTAGGTTAAATCATCTTGCATGTATTAGTGCGATCAATTATTCAATGTGATAAATATATTGATATTGTAAATACAAATGTGCTATGTAGAACAGGTGGAACGGTTGGTATTGAAACGAATACGAAAACACCGAAGGAATTCACCGGCAGGTCCGGAGGCTCGTTGTAACTCTATATACTTGAGGTGGGTGTATATCTATATGTGTTTTAAAAATTCTATTATAAGATAATGTTAGATGATAGAATTTAATAGGACTGCTCTAGGATTATGTGCTATGTGCTTATGTGATTGGATGATGCTTTGTATTGTTAATTGTGTATTGTGTATTGTGGAATGTGGCGCACTGTTTGAGACAGGGGCGTTGATACCTGATCACTAGATGTGTAGTGGTGTGCTAGCATTATGGTGTTCCCGGGAGGTTCGGGAGACACGGATTCATGTGGGATCGATTACCCGATGAGGGGTAGTATGGATGTGTTATGGTTTGTGAATTCTTGGAATTGAATTGATGTTGTTGTTTGATACGTGTATTTACATAGTATTTATCTATTTCTGTGTATTATTATTGTTTTCATTTCATATATGACATGTATAATCACTGAGCGCGTGGTTCAGCTTACACCCTTATAGTTTTTCATTTTCAGGTATAAGGAAGGGAGGCACAGATCAGTCCACTATTAAATTGGTTGAGCTTTGTACAATGTCAGTATGGTACTATATTCATTATGTATTTAGTTTTAAATGAGTAAATGACACTGGTTGAGGGGCTGTATAATTATTTATTGGGTTGTATATTATGTTAAATTAGAGATTATTATAGCTACTTAACTAGTACATATATATTTATAAACAGACTTTACAAGTATATTTTGTGATGTATGCTAGGTGGGTGTGGGTTTTGTGTCTGTCTATAACCTTGGAAACAAACAATTAGTACAGGTGGTATATATTTTATACAGGTTATGAGACAGGTTCCTATCATGTTTATTGACTAAGGTAATGGGTGATATTTTGCACCTGTGAAATTAATTGATATTTTATTAATCTGGATTATATATAATGTAAACAGATGTATCAAAAACCTAGTCGCGTCTCATCCTTGGGAGACCGGGATGAGGCGTGACAATTAATGTTCGTACTCATTACCGTCAATCTGGGCCTCCAAGGAAGCAGTGACTCATTAATCATCCTGTCTTTGTCACTCACGTCGCCATAAATGCACGTCATGTCGCCTTAAATGCTGGTGTCAGTGGGTGTACTCAACTCTTCCGAGTCATACTCCCTCGGTTCGGCTCCTCGACGTCCTCCAAGCGTCACTTCGACTGGACCTTTACACATGTCGATCCGGAAACTGTTGAGCCGCCTAGAGTCTCTCCAGTATCGATCACATTAATATGAGACTAAGCTTTTATTCCTCCGTCCATCCATCCATCCATCCATCCATCCCTCCCATTTATTCCACGTAATCTTTTATTGTTCATGTCCCGTTAAAACTAACTAAAGTGTGACAGCCTATAAAGAATCCCACTTTAGGGCCCATATCATCCTCATAAATTAAAAGGAAAAAGCAACAGTAAGAGAAGAGAAGAGAAGAGAAGAGACACGAGGGTAGGCTGCTTGGGACTTTTAACAAAGGTGGTACTACTGGTAATGCTATGTATTTAACAACTGAACATATATGTATATGTATATAAAGATGACCTCGTTAATTAGCATAAAATATATCATATAAATTGAATTAGTTTCCAACACAAACAATTCAATTTTGACGTTTATTTTTTATTTAATTTAGTTTTGTCGAAATGAAAATCAAGTATATTTTCAAAATTTATGCAACAATGAATTTGATTAAAAAAAAAATTCCTAGCCTAAAAGTTTTTGATTCACAAACTAAACAACAATAGTCCTGTTTGGAGCTAGCTTATGAGTCAAGCAGGTTTGGACCTTACAAAAATGTCAAAAAAGCTAGAAAGTCATTCTAAATATATTTTTTCAATTTTTTTAGTATTTTAAAGAATACTTCAAATAATTTTGAAATTTTTTTTTAATTCTGACTTTTTAACAAAATTTTTCAAACTGTAAATTTTCACTTAAAAAAATCAGTTTCAAAGAAGGCTAATCGTATAGAGACTAAAAACTTCCACTTTTAAGTGGTTGTTTGTAGTTCTCGTCTGGTCAAAAAAAAACACGGGTAATCGTACACGACACATTCAAAATAAGATCAATCCAAACGAATATAATATCTACATTACTTGATTTATATCCAGTAAAAAAGTATATTATCCAAGAAGAAAGTATATTGGGAATTGTAAAATCCAAATCTTTGTTGGAGTGCGTTTATTCTTCCATGAGGTGGGGAATTGATTCTTCCACATTACCTGCTTTTCTCCTTTCGGGTGCCCAAATTGGAGCAGAAAGCCATGTAAAGCCATTTGGGGAATGCTTTTAAAGCAAAAGTTACCCCCACCCGTGCCTTCACATTCCTATGCCCACCATTATGTACAACTTTTTTTTTTAATAATTAAGAGTATTTAGGTTAATTTACGTATATAATTTTATTATTTATTAATTATAAATTAATAACAAATTTTATATTTTTTAATATTAATAAATCCATTATATTATACAATGATCAAAGTTGTCGAGTGCTTCATTTATACTATACATAATAACCAATAGTCTAATGAGTTTAAGAATAATCATATGTACGAGATATTGCCGCTATGCCATTGTTACAAGAATATTGGCATTAGAATATGGTTCTGATACCAAAACATAATTTTTCGGTATCTCAAAATGAAAAAGTTCTTCATCATTGATCTCAGTGTGAGTTATATGTAATTATTGGTTTTAAAAATAATAAAATAGAGGCAGAGTATACAATAATAGAATTATAATATAAAGAGCCTTTGCTAGTAGAGAAGAACAAATAAATAAATTACCCACAAGATGTTTTTTCGTTTTTTAGTTCAATGGTTAGGGGTGTCTGGATCAATTTACGCACATTTTAATTAATCACATTTCTTATCTAATCAAAAATAAATTATTTACACTAGAATTAAGATATTGACGTGAAAATACCCCCATGAATAGCAACATAGTGTGGAGTTGCACATTGCATAGTGGCGAACTTTTGCATTGTACTTGAGAAAAACAATAACCTAGCTGGGATCTTGGGTTTTGGGCTCAACCTGAACCAATGAATTCGGATTCACCCTTGAATTGAATCTGAATATTTAGTTGAAAGTGTTTAGCCAAAGAATTGAAAGTTAATTAAAATTTTGAATATGGGGACAGTTTGAGTTGTAACCCAAGTTCACAAAAAAAAAAAAAAAAGATACTCAATCTAAAATTGGAATTACCACTCAAGTTGGTGATCTAATGGTAAATTATACCTATTTAGAGTCATCCTTGATTCTCATACTGTTATCAAGTAAGGTTCAATTCATGGGATTTACCTATGATTTTCAATCTGAAACTTACTGATGAATATGAGGAGTTGAGAAATTCGATTGTTTATCAGAGGTTAGTAAGTAGGCTTATCTACCTAGTCAACATTAGGCTGGACATTTCATTTGTCATCAGTCGAGTTAGTCAATTCATGCACAAGTCATGTCAGTGTCAACTAGATGTAGTATATCATATTCTTTGGTGTCTCAAGTCTTGTCTTGGACTTGGGTTGTTCTATGCATCAGGATCTCAAACCGATTCTCTAACTTGCTATTCAGATTTAGATTATGGGAAAACTTGTGACGGTCGATCTACTACAGGTTTCTGTACTTTTCAAGAGACTCATCTTATCTCTTAGAAGAGCAAGAACTAGATAGTTGTCTTCCGTTCATCAGCAGAGATATAGTATTAGACATCAACACTTGACACATGTAAGGTTATTTGACTACGATATATTCTTGGCGAGTTAAGATTTCTAGTGACTTCTCCAGCTACATTATATTGTGATAACCGGTTTACTATTCAGCTCGCTTCTAACTCTATATTACACAAGATGACAAAGTATATAGAGATCGATGTTCACTTTTTTTTAGAGAATGTTAACTGCAATATTGCCATCCCATCGTTTGTGAGGCCCAATGATCAAGTAGCAAATGTCTTCACCAAACCTGTCACTTCATTATTCTCCAAGACTCCATTGTCAAGCTTGATTTAATTAACATTTTACACCTAGCTTGAGGAGAAGTGTTAGAATTATAGTCTAGTTATTAGCTTTTTATTATTTTACCCTTGCTATGATTTTTATGTCTTATCCAAACCAGATGGATATATTAATTAGTTACACTCTTATTTGACTATACATACAAAGTTTTACACTCAGTTTGTACGTCCTTTTTACTCTCAATAATTCTAAATTTTCTATTTGGTTATATTTATATATTGTTTTATCACTTTGATAGTCAATAAAAAAAAAATATCCTACTAAACTAGTGAGCTCATCTCTATCTTATATTTTTCAAAAGCAGGATTAAGCCTGGAGGAATAAGTTGGGCAGGTTGCAGTTAGAAGTTTAATATTGTCTATTTAGTTTCAGACTACGTTAATTTTCATTATGTTATGCTACTCTTAGGAATGTAACTTTATTCTGGATATTTTTCAATTATAGTCTAATATTACAAGAAAAATTATGCCTCATGGATGGTTTACTCGTTAATGACGCCAAATTAGTATAAAATAAAATTAAGGTGTGAGAGAATGGCATCAGAACCTAAGAATTAGATCTTACATGAAAATTGTAAAAAATGGGTTAGCCAAAATAGCGGTCTGTGAGATTTTACTTAAGCCATTATTAGTGAGCATATTTGACTAATATTATTATGTAGAGTTTATTTTGATATTAAATATCTATAAAGCTAACCGTTTAATTAATATAGGCACAGCGTCATGGGATGATATCTACATGGCCCGGGGTAATATGGAATCATAAGCAATAGAGGAAATCCAAAGCAATAGGGTAAAACACAGAAGCCTACAATATGATACAGAGGGAGATTCATGGCGTGTCTAGTATGGCCATTCTTGCCCCAAGCTAACCAACAAAGATTAGTGCATAATAAGTTGACCTCACAATTAAGGGTGGTCTGCAGGGCGATTAGTATTGATAGAAACCCAGTACTATCCCATGACAAGTAGTTCTCGTGACCAACAAGAGACGTCCATCAATAAGGTAATAACCAATCACCTATGGCACCTTAGGACACCATGAGTGACATTTATCGATGCCCGAGAGAATTGACCACCTTGGCTCGGCAACAGGCAGGAAACCGTGGTGTTACTTATACAACAAAGACTACTCAGATTAACGAATGAGACACACTACTTGTATGTAAAAAATAGTGTTATAGTCTTGGGAAACCCTTCTAAATAGGAAAAGAAAATGTACTGTGCAAATATAAATATGTATCCAAAAAAAAATTCAGATCAGGCTCCAGCCAATTGCATGAAAGGAAAAATATTCACATCCAAATCCCTTTTGAGTGATGTTGCCAAATTCTCCAAACATAATTTGATTAAAATGAAACATCCACGTCCAAAAACCAATTGGTTTAAAGTAAGGTACTAGCATTGGGATATAAAGAGAACCAACCTCTTTCCCAGAAGACCAAGGCTCGTGGTCAACCGTGTCGGTCTCAGAATGCCCACGGCAAAAGGGAAACAAGATCTCCACCTTCCAAACAGCTTGGGTGTTGCATTCCCAGTAAAACCACCAATATCTGGTCCTGAAAGTGGCTGACCACTAAGCCCCTGCCCCTGATTTCAAACTGTAATTTATCAGAGCAATGCATTGTGTTTAAAAGTCGAACATTTTAGCAGCATATTAACTCAACTTTGACGAAAATTCATTTTTCCCCTCACAGCAAATCTGAATCTGTAAACCAAAAATAAGTGATGTCTCAACGAGGTAAGTCACTCAAAACAAGAGCAAAAGGATGCATAACGAGGAATTCTAGCATAATGTATTGCTTGTATAAGATCATTTAATTACAGTAGTACTAAAGGGTGCGCAACCCATGTAGAAAATTCATCTTTAAAGGGAAACATCAACGTGCATATACACAATCTTTAATATATATGTCCATAGAACAAGAGTGGAGTACGTTTCTCTGGTAATCAAAAGAAAACATGATACCAATTAATCCCAAGTATTGGTCAACTTTTGGCTGATGAATTACATTCTTTTTAATTTATTCTAACCAGCCATATTCTGCATATAAAATATACACAAAGGATCTGTTAATCAACATAAAATAATTCTTTGAACAGAGGTTAAGGTTTAATTATGTGCCTCATACCAGAGAGAGAGAGGTTCACAGGCTGAGAAGTCTGTTATAAACCCCAAACGAAAAATCTGCAAAAGCAAGACATAACGCCAAGAAGACTTCTTAAAGAGAAACTCTAATCCAAGGATATTTCTTGCTAAAATTACCCTCCAAACAATCTCTCAATGATCTAAGACCACTATTGGTATGATAACACACACTTCAATGTCAAGTGTACGAGTTCTTGAGATGAGTCCATGAATTTCATCAAAAGAAAAGGGAAAACAACGAAAATCTTTTTAACAGCAAAGAGATTGATCTCTAATAAAATGTTTCAAAGATGAAG
This sequence comes from Ilex asprella, assembly GCA_023539305.1. Lineage (NCBI taxonomy): Eukaryota > Viridiplantae > Streptophyta > Magnoliopsida > Aquifoliales > Aquifoliaceae > Ilex > Ilex asprella. The sequence continues at coordinate 2,352 of JAHQCQ010032767.1, read as the reverse complement.
TATACAAAAACGAGGACTATTGAGTCTATCCCACAAGTACCCTGCCAACGCTAATTTCACAGTGATCAACACCAGCCACTTGATAGACCCTAGAGAGTAAATGAAATATGGCCCCACGACCGAGGGGAGGGCAAGGGGAGATTAGATTACCTACTTTATTCTTTCCATGCCAACTTTGTAATTTGCAAGGGTAAAACCCATCATGGGTCTAGTGCAACAGTGTTGAATTAAAGAGAATTGGAAACCATACATGATTTTCAATAATTTGAATTCTATCCAATATGTTCGGCATGAAGATGAAGAGAGCAAAATAAGTGTGGATGTGGAGGTTCACAAAATGATACCTAAAGCTAAAAACATGATAAATGACAAAGGACCCAATGATTTATAGTGTATACCAAGTTCCACATATCCAGCTTTTCCAGACTGTACGATGGTAGAGATTGTTCCAATTGGCTATGGTACTGTGCATATGGAATATGTATGACAAATAAATCAAGCCTGCCACAAATCATGGAAACAATTTTATATCTTCGTGAACTTTCCCAAGTAGGTGCACTGGATAAACTAGTGACTCAGACCCAGAAATAACAGGTTCAACTCCACCAGATTCATCCAAGTTGTGTGGTTAGCAACTAATTACGTGCATAAATGGAAACTACAAGTTTTTTAAATGTTTATTTTCAAGTTATGTGCAGTTAATGTACGCTGGGTTCACAAGCACTTTAACAGCACAAAAGCGTGATTTGAAATCCATGGTGCTGCAATAATCAAAAATAGTATAGGACTGTAGAATAGAACAAATTACAAGGTCAGGTTTATTCAAGGGAAGGTATAAGTGGGTATTATAAGAAGGGCAACTGAGGACGTGATGTACATTATTAATATCAAGATGAAAAACACAAAACTCAATATTGTCAGCCCACAACACACAATACCCAACCCAAGCCACATACCAGTTGTAGAACCATGGATATTCTCATATGGAGATGCTCCCAAGTAGAAAGGTTATCTCCTGTCCATGTTGCAGCATACTGTTGGCTACCTATAAATCCAGCTCGAGTAAGAAAAAATGGGCGCTTGTTTTCATTAGCTAATTTCATGCCTTCATAAGTTGATCTTGCCATCAGCATACCATAAACCTGAATTAACCAAAACAGCACCATTAGTAGAAGTTCGGAAGGCATACATATCTCTTGAAACAAAGAAATATCTACATCAATAAATGACACTTTATCCAAATTTTAGGATTGAAATGTAACATGAAAAGAACTAGAGTCAAAGAATAATATATTGTGATAATAACGTGAGTGATTCTGACAACCACCAAGTTCAAGATCTCCCCTATGAACATTGCTCTCAGGCATCGTCTATGTTACAACCTGGAAAGAAAAGCACTGAGACAAAGAACCAGTGGAAGAATTTGTTGAGAAAAAAAGTTCTAGCTTCACCTTAAAGACAACTGGCTCATTCATATCATTCCATATACCATCCACACCATTAGCTATAATACCTTTAACAAGACCAGCCCACCACAGACGAGCTTTTGACTGTGTAAAGTCAGGGAAAACACAAGGCCCAGGCCGCACCTCCCCTAGAAACAGAGGTAAAATTTAATAAATTCACTGTGTTATAATTTGGCTTTATATGTTGAAAAAAGAAAGAAATATACCAACAAAAGGCTTTCCATCTGCTGTTTGAATCCAAATGTCTCTTTCAGAACCACTATCATAAACAAAGTGACCCTCTTCATATTAGATCCCGGGGTTAAGCATCCAGATTGCTTTGAAACCAGTATGATGAAGATCTTTTACCAAAGATTGCGGATCCGGAAAGCGCTCCTGGGATAAATCAAAACATCATAAAGAGCCCTTGTCTCAATGATCCATGATTAGACTGTATGCAAATCAAATGTGATACAACATAGTTCAGTTATAACATGGCTGATATCTCCATAAATTTAAAGCATACATGATAATGAATTTCATGGCACATGAACTACCATCATCCATGCCTACATGTCAAAGTTTGTCCCACAACTGAATAATAACCCGCCCAAACTATTATATGAGCCTTCTAAGCTTCTTCACTTATTACCAAATGGTTTTTAAGTTCAGGGAGTTTGGGCAGACCTCTACACCCATTTAATCGATTTGAGAATTGGTTTCTCATTTGTCCGTGTCTTAAGTGCACTTTGTCATGTCTTCTAATTCTTCTAGCTACATACCCACTTGCCAGTAAAGGTCATTTTAACGGCCAAGTTACTTATAAAGGTGAATAGTTTTGTTATTTGGGTTTTGATTACTATAAGAAAACAATGATCGACAATGATGTTCTCATAGGATTAAAGTG
>JAHQCQ010032766.1:0-10615 GCA_023539305.1 Ilex asprella | reverse complement strand
TAATTTTCCCAACGGAAGTTTTGACGACGTTAAAAACAAACGTCAATAATAATATTTTGCGGCGTTTATTTACATTTTACCAACGTTTAAACGCCGATAGAAAAAACCATGTATTGAAACTCAACTTGTTGCTAACTCAAATTTTAGAGATCTGATGGTGAAGGTGAATACCTCAACCATCTACTATGAAGCACGGATACTTCGTTAAGGTTGATGTATCCATATCAGATATGATATTTGTTGGATACTCAAAAATACATATTGGACACACATCAAACGTATCCAATAATAAATAAAAAATATAGGTGTTTCGTGGATGCTTCTATATGCAAAGAAGTAGGTGTAATTTTTATTTTTAATCTTTACTCCTTTTTGATTTCACATATAATTCATATGACTTGGAAGACACATGGGTGTTTTGCAAGTATTATCAATTATCACGTGTACAAAGAGTTTAAATGAGTTTATTGCTCTACAATCGTAACAATAAATACTTATAAGCAAACAATATAGTTAAATGTTGATATATCACATTCACTTTGTAGATATGCTATAGTGAGACGATAGATAACTTTTTGAAAATAAAAAAATTGTTAATATTGTTTATTATTGTTAAAGAATCAGTAAAAAATAAAGCTATCAAGTCATTGTATAATGTAAAATATACATTTATAGATATATCCCAGCCAAACCCGTATCTTATTTTTTGGAATTTTGTCGTATTATCACATCCGTTCTTCCTAGGCCATCCATTACAACAGTATTGGTCTTATCATGATGTCACCACCAAAAATCCAACCCCCTACACTCCTAAAAAAATATGGTTTTACTGAGCGCAAGCATCGTCACATAGTTGAGACAACTATTACTCTTCTTTCCAAAGCTTCTATGCCTTCCAAATTCTAGTTCGATGCTTTAGAATGATGCTATCCAAAGACCAGAAAGCTTGCTGAAGATTTCAGCATTCATGGCCTATGGCCTATGGCCTAATTACAATCATGGCAAATACCCACAAAACTGTGATCGCGACAACTCCTTTAATGAATCAAAGGTACCTAAGCCCTTTAAACATGATCTTTGTTTACATCGCTAGAATATGATGAAAGTCGACTTAAATGATCTAACATAAACTTTGTTGGTTTGATGATACATTATCAATGTGACACCCCGAATTTTCGCGCGCCACTTAATCACTAATTAAATTGTAGATTACTTTTGATACCGTTGTTATGCTCAAACACCACGCAGTGACACCCCTAAATCCGAGAGTCCTTTCTAAACCAAATCCGGGCAGAGTCTTCTTTGTACGGGGAATTTCACCTAACATACAACTTGTGCATATAATACTACTATAACCTTACTAAGGTCCAACATCAATAGCTAAGTATTTTATACCTTGAATATCAACTCATTACCATAATCATACAACATACATTCATTCCCAAAAGAATATATGTCCATAAAGTTCCAATTACATGCCTTTAAAACGAAATAATATACAAGGTTTATTTTACAAAATATACAAGGCTTAATGAAACGAGACTAAACAACTAAAAATGAAAACCACATTACGGCTTCGTCCTCAAAGTGGGCCCAAGTGAGGTCTGTCAGCTGAAGCACGTCCTGTACCTGAAATATATCCCCCTAAAAAGGGTGGGCCAATGTTCAATTGGGTATCTCCTATGGAGATCACCTCCCAACCCATATGCATATGAAATGTCATGCAATCATAAACCTTTCCAAGCATTTAATTCACATAAATAATCATGAACAATGATAGTAATCCATGCTATACCATGAAGTGTAAACTCATGCATGCAATGCCAACACCAAGCCCCATCCATGGCTCCCACAATACATGCAATGTCATGCGTATAAATCTGGACATTTCAAACCCTCGCCATTGATGCTAAACATCCAATGACCATTTAATTAATTTTGTGTCTTTTTGGGGAGGTAATTTATGGTCTTTTCACCAACGGGACATCACATGTCAACGGATCTTCAGGACATCCCACTTGTGGCTCCGTTTTCACCGTCATGCTTTTATGGGCTCGTTATTCCAACACAAAGTTGTAGCCAACATAGTCAGGTCTTGCACCCAAAGGAGAATCTAATCCTTCTTGTTATACCCCGACATGTTCATTTATGCAGTTCCAATGCGACTCAGCTAGACCTGAATATAACCTTCCCGAGGCCACTTGTCAACTCACCTAGATAGTGATTTACTCAAACTCAAGCACAAATACTCACACTCATGTCAATGCCTACAAATATAGTCAACCCGTATATATACAAATGTAATGTGCAATTGCAACTCCATATTATCATAATGTTAATCATATCATGAAGCATATATTGACATTTCATAAACATCACCAAGCATGCTATATATGATCATTATCCAAATAACGTACTTGCATTTACCTAATCATTTATCCAAAAACTTTGTGGGCATAAAATGTAAACACATAGCATACCCAAATAATCTATTTAATCAAACCAAACATCTTCCTACAAGTAAGTTATGTCTCTCCTACTGATAGGTTCAGATTTTCACAATCAAACCCAATTCAATCAAAATGAGGGTTCAACACATCCTCATATTCAATTGTAACTCACTAGTTACACTAGTCAAGAGCTAAAACATGTGATACCCACACCTATAGTCCTACCCATTTCATATACAAGCCTTAGGTTGAAAGTAAACCTAGATAGAAAGAAACTCTACCTCTTGTAGCATGAGCAACGTAGGAAAGGCTCCTTAGAATGCCAAAATGAAGCTCTCCCAAGCCTTAGATCGCAACCCCTCTTTTCTGAAATTTGGGGGAATGGGTTGTAGTTGGCATAGACGTGTAGCCCTCGTCAAGAAGAACAACTTTAGTTTTTGCGCTATCTCGATCCAACAGGCAGATCTTCGTAGATCAAATGAAGAAATGAAGAAGAAGAAGTAGTGGATGACCTTTTCTCTCTCTACCAAAAATATCAAGAAAAATGTGTGGTGGAAGACTTTGTATATATTTGGCCCTTAAGGCGCCACGCGTCACTTTTTCATTGATCTAATTTTATCTCAACCAATCATATCTTGCCACGTGTCATGTTTGATATACTTTTATGAGATTTAATTTAAATTATATTATGGGTTCTAGGATTAAAATCTGATCACAAAATTTTAATCGAGTGATACCCGATCGCATCACAATACGTAAAAATCCAACTGTCTCGGTATTCAATAAAAATTGACCGGCTAACTCAATTTTGCGAGATGAATCCAACGGTGAGGTCCGTTTCGTCATTCAAGTTATATAAAAAATTGAGTTTTTAACCTGTACTTAACGATCTAATTACCATTTTACCTCTTTAATTAATATTTTTATTTTTTCAAGTTTTACATCCTCCCCCCTTAAGGGAATTTTGTCCCCGAAATTACACAACACATACACAACGACCTAACACATGCAACATGTAATGTAAATGCACATTTACCACGTTATAAATTTTAAATATGAACGGATAGGTTATCTGAATCGTGTCCTTGTGCTCCCATGTCGCCTCCTCAATACCCTTGTGTTACCACAACACCTTCACCAGCATCTTGTTTATCATTCATCACTCAAATTCATATCAAACATTACCACTAGAAAAGATACTCACATTCGACTCGCAAAAATCTCTTGATAATTGGGACGAAGGCATCACAAGATTGAGAAGAGGCATGTTGATTCAGACTGGAGGAGGAAGGAACCTAAGCCAATAGATGTAGTAGTCAATCCACGGTCTTGTTGGAATATGATATCAATATATGACTTATATTCGAGTAATTGGTAGTTTAATATGATCAATGACATATTATGTCTCAAATCCATTTCAATGCAACAATTAGTTTATATATGTGAAATAACTATTTCGGGGCTGGACTAGGCTGGGCTAGCTCATAAGCCAAGTGCTTGGCCTAGACCATTTTTGGCCGACGCCTAGGCTCAAGTTCATACCACGGGTTAAAGGTTTTAGCTCAGACTCCATTTTTATTGTTACATCCGGTTGTCAAGTCGGGTGGTGCAATTGGCTCATCACCAAATGTTTATTACAATAAGTGAATCTAATATAAAAAATGATTTGGATTTGTAATTCTTGTTTTCCTTAAATGGAAAAAATAAATGATTTCATTTTCTATATTTTTTTCACATATTTGTATTTATTATTTAATTTGGGTTTTCAGGTTACAAGCGCCTGGAGAAACAATGGCCAAATAACTTGTCTACCTCTTCAAACTCCATGCCAAAGCATGAAATGAGTATCTATTTTGGGATGCTTTCCACCCAACTAAATTTGCAAATATCATTATGGGGGAGGAGATCATACAGTGTTGAATCTTCGTCGAATGCATATCCAATTGATATTCGTTGCTTGGTTCAGCTCTAACAATAAAGTCTATAAATATGGTGCTTTTATAATAGCATTGAAGCATATTCATACGGTTATTTGTATCACTATATAAGTCTTATATTTATTTTCACAAGGGCATTCTTTCTGTAAGTAATGTTGCCACTGTTTTTTAGGGATGTGATATTGTTGTATCACAAGTGCAATTACTATAAGAGATGTGAGAGTGTTGTAGTACAAGTTCAATGAGGATTATATATCCTAATTGGTGATAAGTCTCTTGCCCTATCATTATGTTGTCTTTCACTGTAGGTCCAAAGAACCCTCTTTTGATAAATCAAAAGAAAACCATGTAAAAGGTTAATTAAGTCAGAGAGAACGATGAAGGCCGTTATTGTGTGAAAAGTTTGGTTTGATATGGCCATTGGGCTGAACTTTTATTCCGACTTAAGTAAAAGTTTGATTTGACATGTAACACACACCAATCAAATGGCAAATCATCTTTTCTCAAGAGTTTTTTCATTTTAATTTTTTCCTATCCCGCTTATCTTTTTCTCTATTTATTTTCCTCCAAAACTTGTTTTTCTCCAATTTTTGTGTCTTCCCTCCCTATCTTCTATAAGCCCTCCCATGAATCTTCTATAAGTGAGTCCCCCCATGGGTGTATCAGTCATCACTCAACTCCTATCTAACATTATCAATTTTAAAGGGGGCTAGCCTTCAAAGTTTCCACTTCTCACTTTTTTTGGTCTTCCTCGGGAAAATGATATTGCTAGGTTACTGGCAGTTGGAGTAATGGGTAATCTAATATCGTCAACGACATATATACGAAGTCTCAAATTCATTTTAACATCCCAATTTTGTGTAAAAATGACTTGGGAACAAAAACATAATAACCTCCACTTCTCACTTCTTTTTCGTCTCCCTCAAAAAAATGATATTGGCAAATTACTTGTTGTTGGAGTAATTGGTAGTCTAACATCGTCAGTGACATACGAAGTCTCAAATCCATTTCAACATCCAATTGTAAAATGACATGGGAAAAGAAATGCAATAGTCAGGACTATGGGTGGGTTTATAAACTCTCTGTTATAATAAAAATAGAGTTTTCACTTCACCAACTTCAACTTTTAGTTCTAACCGAACTTCAACTTTTAGTTCTAACCGAACTTCAACTTTTAGAGAATGTTTGGTATGGTGAAAAATAAGGTGGAAGGAAAAGAGAGGATGCGAAATTGGATGGAAATGATGATTTTCCATTGTTTGGTTTAGGTGGAAAATGGGAGGGAAAGAAAAATGAGAAGGAAAGGCCATGGCTTCTACCCACCAAAATGTTTCCCCCCGGTTTTGGGCAAAAAGTCAGTGGAAGGAAAGACCAACCATACTTCTAGTATTGATTTTACATTTTTGCCCTTTATGTGATTATTATTATAATAGCACTAGACAACCACACAATTTGTTATTTCATATGCACAGATTGCAAAAAAAGACAGGTCCAAAGCTTTTTACAGTGGGGACAAAATAATAATTTGAGTATATAAATTTTTTCCTCTCCTCCACTTTCCTTTCAATACCAAACAACAGAAAATTTATCCTTCCACTTTTCTATCCAAAAAAAAAATGAAAAATAACATTCCTTTCTTTTGAGGATGGAAAATCTATCTCTCCTAATATCTTTTCTTCCATTTTTTCAATCTTTTAGACCAAACAATCCTTTCGAGTTTGGTCAAAGTACGAAAATGTATATTTTTAGTACTGTATCTTCATCTTTCGTCAAATAAATCTTTACATGTGCAAATTTTTTCTTATTTTCTTATTTTTAATTACTTTACCTTTTTTTTCAATCAATAACAATTAATCAGCCAAATCAAAATTGATGAATGAGATGAATTTCGGTATGGTACCAAAATTACCACCGCGGCCTAATGAATTTCGGTATGTTTCAATCTTAGTCAATTTTCGTTAGTCTATGTCGATTAGTTGCAACTACATTTTGGTGGTTGTGAAATTGTGAAAAGAGAGTAGTTTGGGCAAATAGAATAGCTATGAAGTTGCCATCCAAAGTTCTATTTCAAGAATTTCCAGCAAACTCCGCAGGTAAGACCAATAACTATGCAACTAATTATTAAGGCAGTGCTTATGCTATGACAAGACCCCTAGGCCTAACAACTTGCCCATTCAATCTCTATTATCTAATGCAATACGAATAACAGACGATAACATAACAGACTAGAATCCTCGAAAAACTTCTCATGTATAGAGACTTTGATCATGACAAATTTCAGCCATGTGGTATGAAAAGGCTTAGACCCCATACGGAAAACTATCAATGAGTCTTACAAAACCATGTGGAATGAAAAGGCTTAGAACACCATACAAAAAACTAGTATATGAGTCTTGTGAACCTCTCTCTCATTGTCGGTTGACTTTAAATTAGATCTCTTAACACTATTTTTTTAATAGAATAATTCTCGATTCGAACATACGAGCACGTGACAATACCTTAAACTTTAATATTTTTACTCCATACTTTTGAACCTCAAATCATACAAGTTCCATATGTTAATAATATCCTTTGACTTTTAGCAATTTTTACTTGGAGCACCGACAGGGCAATAGTTTTGCTCAACTCTATTTTTCATGCTATGTTATTTTCCATCAACTAATTGATTGGACTTCTTGTTTTCTTTCTCAAAATGTGGCAAACGTGGTGATTTTAGTGGAAATTAGAGGCTGCTTCTAATTTGTGGCCTCATTTTTGTTAAGACCCATGAGAAGACAGCTCTTTGTTTTTGGGTTGTGGAAAAGGACTCGATTTTTTTTTTTTTTATACAGGGTGTTCAAGTTTGAGTCGATTAATTTTTTTAGCAAAGATACTGGTCATCATTGTCTAAACAAATTTAGAACATGTCATCTGATAAACAAGGGTAATTGACCTTTAAGGGGCATGAGAAGTGTTGAACTTAAAACCTCTTAGACCAGACTCAACAACTGAACCACCCATAAGGGTTCAAAAAAGACTTGATTGTCACAACTTGAAACATCTATAACGTGACGTCCAATTGTCAAGGTTCTGCCACGTACAATACTATCGTCTATTTGGTTTAAGAGAAGTGATTAGTTGATAGTTTTAACCTTAATTTTGAAGAGATTGATTTGTAGGTAGATTTAAACTCGTAGTGTGTCGCTTTTGTGAATGATTGTTGGGTTTAAAACAGCTAATTAGTTGATAATCTTATCTTAATTTTGAAGAGATTGATTTCTATATTTAAACCCGTAGTTTGTTGTTTATACGGATAACCGCTTGTCATTGCTTTGACCTCTAAAATGCTCAATCATGTCATTAAATTAAATGAAGTTTTTAAGAGCAGGACACAATTTGGGGTTTCAAAGTTATAAAAAGTTGCACTTTGTCTCCTTAGAGGAAAAAATTTTAGTTCACTTTTTAATTATCCAAAAGTATGCCAATTCAACTAGACCCTTTTGAATTTTCTATTTCTAACATACTTTGCCCCATAAAAAATTGGGGTTAATTACAACATGCCTCCTTCAACTTTGGATAGTTTGCAAATCACTCTTTCAAGTTTTAATTTTAACAAATAGCCTCATTTAAATTTGAATATTTTACAATTAACTCCAATAGTTAATTTTAGACAATAAAATTGACAAAAGTTAGACATGTCAAATTCATGTTATCTCTACTTTGTTGAAAAAATATAATTACCCTTACACCCTTCCATCCTTCACTACCTCACTTGGTTAGCCCTCAATCCCATCCCCTTTTTGGTAGAAACCCTTCCTTCCCTATGGTGAGGTGAAGGCGAAGGCAAAGGTTCCTTATATTTTAGGCTTGGCTTTTCAGTTTTTATTTTTTTACTTTTTTAGGGACAATATTGGTATCTCAAAAAAAATATGAAAAATAATATATAAGACGGAGGTGTAATGGTACTTTTAGGTGTTCAACCACAGTTGTTAGTTAATTTAATCCACTTGAAACTTAAAGGGGCAAATTTCAGCATTTAAAACCACAGGGAGTTGATTGCAACAAGAGACATAATTAGAGGAGGCGGATTATAATTAACCCTAAAAATTATTTGTCATGTGGGATGTCAACATATAGAAAAAGAGATCCTATGTAATGCGAGTCTCGTGTTTTAAAATCTTTTAGAGGACAAAATATTAATATCCTTTTAAGTTAGTGTCATTTGGTTTTATATGACAAGCTGAATTGTCCAAAAGATAGCATGAATATAGTCCATAGGCATTGCATAAATTCACCACAACTTATAAGGTTTTTAGTTAGGGAAATTTCTCAGGGAAAATTCAAATACACGCCGGTAAATGTTATCTACAAGAAAAAAAATTACCACACATTTTGTAGGAGTATGCTTGAAGCTAAAAATATTTATAGACAAAATTAACTTTTTCTCAATAAAAGTTTTTGTTTAGTTAAGTATGGGCTAATTCACAGATTTTTGGACTTTGATTACCAAGGAATAGAGACTTTATAAATAAAACTCGAGGATTGGCCTCCATTGCTGTAATTTTATATGTATATGGTTATAATTATCTAAAACCATTACTTTATTTGTAACACTTTGGATAGGCGGAAGGATCTATGTCCATCCCCAACTTCTTTTCAATCCACATCGATAAATTTAAGCTTTCTCTACTGGTAGTCATCAAAGAAGGAATTGGCATACATTGGTTCGATAAACCAAGGGAAAACAATCACCGCTTTGTTTTGACACTCAAATAACACGTCCTGCTAAACATCGATGCAAAGGTTAGATTTCATCACCTCTATCTAACCAACTAGTCCTATTTAATCTAAAAAATCCAAAAGAAAAGTTTTCACAATTATTTTTAATTTTGTGCTCAAAATTATTTATTAACCAATAGAAAAAAAATAGTAAAACAATTGAGAGAAAAATAATTTTCAAGAAATATTTGTCTCACTAAATGGTAACTTCTACCTAGAATAATATTTTACTAGCTGAAAGGCTGATTTTTTTGAGCAAATTTTTTTTCCTAGGTAAAAGATACATATTTTTTTCTTTGAAAAAAATTAAATTCCTTTTAATTAAACTACCTACAATACATTTTAACATACAAAAACTAATATCATGCCACAAATTAAATTGCTTGACAAAATAAAATTTAGGTTAAATTACACTTTGACCCTGTCAACTATGACTTTTTTCACTTTGTTCTTTCCAGTATCATGTTTTTCACATTGCACCATCATCTAAGTAATTAGTTTCATATTGCCCTAATTATTAATGTCTGATACATATTTAAAAGAAAGTTATTTATTTTACACATGAACAATGTAATTTTTTCACTTTGTCCCAACACGTCAACAACTTTTGTCCAAATAGATAACGGATGTTTGCAATTGAGGCAATGTAAAATAATCAAAATAGTTGACAGGACAATATAAAAAATTTATTAGTTCAAGAGACAAAGTGAAAAAAATGTCATAATTGATGGATCATAGAGATAATCTAGACGAACAAAAAAGATACAAAAAAGTGGAAAACTAAGAAAGATGTCCATCGGGATATGCATATACTGTTGATGGCAATTGTGTACAAAAAACTCAAAATATCACTTATACCTACCATAATATAAGTTTATCGAGACTATATAGGCAATATTATTTCTACGAGTCTTATCATTTCTCTAATAAATAGATAATGATACAATCTAAAGTTTTATTACCCTCGACCCTCGACCCTCATTCTCAAGTGCTCGTGTCTCCGCAGGGAATTGACTCAATTAAGAAAGATAAATCAACATTGTCCATATATGATTGGTGCACTTGAGTTGAGGTATTGGTAATTATTCCAATGCTTGCTTTGTTTGCATTGTACCAGAGTAGATAATTTTACATTCGAATTTTACCTCCACCCTGAAGGTTAAAAGACTTTTACGTGCTTGGTTCAATGTCTAGTTTGCACGTGAACCAAAGGCTCATGTCGCTATTTGCCCCAACCAGTGTCAGGCTTGGATACGGGTTAAATATAAACTTATCTTTTGAATCAAGGGAGTGACCCCGTTGTAAGGACACTCTCCTCACACCTACATATGATTATGAGTTTCAATCTCATCTAATCCCTTCCCTCTGTTCCTCCAAAAAATAAAAATAAAAATATAGTATCTATATGAGGAAGAGTGTTAAAATATATGAATGTTTCAGTTATAACTTATCAAAAAACTTAAATTTAAG
>JAHQCQ010032765.1:0-10617 GCA_023539305.1 Ilex asprella | reverse complement strand
TTGAGGACAATGCATAGTTTAAGTTGGGGGGGTGAGGTGCATCATTCGCAGGTTCCACCACTTTTTGTATTGAATAATGGAAAATGTGAAAATTTTGAAAATTTTAGAAATTTTGGTTCCAATATTGAACCATATTCTCCTATCCTAATGGTTATGGGATTTGTGATTAGTTGATCTTCATTTTGAACTTTGAATACATGAGCACATTATTGAAGTTTATCCTATGTTAGAGTATCACGTACCTGTTTGCTTTTAAACTCAACCATAAGTCCACCATGAACTTGTAATTTTGACAATTTACGGATTGAGTTCACATTTGAGTGCTTGACATGAATAGTGGAGATGAGTAAGAACCCATGGGAGCTTTAATGTTAATTCTTGTTGGAGGCAACTTACATTTACTCAAGGAACAATTTTTTAAATTTCAAATTTGTTCAATAATCTCATTATGCTTGTTTTGGTTAGGTGCATTTGGGTAGTTGATTGACTTTATCTTGAAATGCATAATGCCCCTCCATGTTTATCTAGTGATGATCTTAGGCCATCTTTGACTTATTTGGAGCCTAACCCTTTTTCTTTTTTTAAAAAAAAATTTTTATCACTAGTGTCATATTTGAGCCTTATTGAAAATTCATTTCTATGCCACACATGTAACCAAGCCAATGAAAATGAAAAAAAATTCCTCACCTTGGTTGTTCCTAAATGTTGAATATGAGTGATCATAAATGAGAAGGAAGTATGATGTGGAAACTCAAACAAAAGGGATGAATGAAGTTGAACTCAAATGGTTGAATAGAAAAGAATGACAAATCCAAGAAAGGGAGAAAAAAGGATTAAAAATAAGAAAAGAATGACAAAAGAAAAAAGGATAATGTTTAGATGAGAAGGATAAGAGAACTCGCATTTGAGCTTTGGGCAAAAGCACCAAAATCTGGATCTAAAAGAAACATTGCTATCTGATGAGTGCATAATATTGCATATGTAAAGGCCTCATTACATGCATTTAAACTCAACTTTTGCATCTAAGTACTTAGTGTTAGCCGATTTTAAGAATAACGTTGATATTTTGATGTTGCATGCTTTTATCACTTAAATCATTGATTTTATGACCTTCCAACTATGATGGATGTGTGATGAAGGAATGGACATAATACATGAAGATTTGGAGGCTTAAAAGTGAAGAAATCAAGGACGTATTGGTGTTTGGGAACAAAGGCACCAGCTCTACATAATTTAGAAACCAAGCCTCGGTTTTCCTCCATTTTGACCATGATACACTTTAAATCTGAAAAAGTTCAAAACATGAAAGTTGTAGATCTGGATGTCTTTTGTATCATGTAAAAATTTAAGTTTAATCCAACGGTTGGATAAAAATTTATAATGATTTTACAAAAAGTGGTCCAGAACAGAAAAATAGTACCGGTACACCGTACCAGCACGGTTCCGTACCGGTACAGCGTACCTGTACGCCCGACTCCAATAGCTTCAAAGTACCGGTACACTCCTGAAGCCATGCCCGAACCTCCTGCAACTCAACCCCACTTGCTTGGGGGTCCCACCTACACTTCTCCCACTAGCTCCCCAACATTTCCTTACACATTCCCATGCCTCTCTTACACATTTTGAAGACTTTGAAGGCCATTGCATTAATGGAGGGGGGTTGTGTCCTAGCCTGTCAAAGCCTTCAATTCAGCCCCCTCTTGAAGGAAGGCCTTTCACACACATTAGGGGACCACCATGCACGAAAATGAAAGGCTAACACTCCATTATATTCAGCATTTTACAAGCCATTCAAAGGAGTGGCTACCTAAGCTTAGTTTTAGTTCAATGTAGAAGATGACGAATAGTAGTTATATTTTTGCAATTTCTTCACCATTTTCATCCATGTAACCTTTAATCTTCTTGTAATTTATATTTTCTTGCACTTTAATCTCATTCTTTCAAGTTTACATGTTCTTGAATCTACCATTGTTTTATTACGTTTTTCTTCATTTCAAGTTTAAAATGGATATTGAATATTTTTTTTCTTAGTTTAAGTTTTATTGCTTTAAGTTATGTTCTAAGCTTCATGTCTTCATTATGTCTCTTTACGTTATGCTTTTCTTTCTTGCTTTCATGAGTAGCTAGATTTAAGTTGACTAATCTAAGGGAGACCTCCTCTTAGGATTTCCATTTCAATTCATTTTCTTTCCTCTCTCGGTGTATGATGGTTCGGTTTAACTGGGTTAAGGGTGGATGAGGTTGTGAGTCTTTGATATTTCGTAGGCCTAGTCACGGTATATGCTTGGATCCTCACCATCTCAACCCTAACTTCCCACGAATCAATCGTTCATATATAAACCCTCGGAGGAAAATTTTGAGTTAAGTTGGCCCTCCCATTCGTGTGAACCCTTCGGATTAGCCAACACTCATTTTCATTGCTTTTTCATTCTCAAAACTTCAACCACAAAACTCAAACAAAAGATTTTACACTTTCTTTTTTTTCACAAAATCACCTTCACACAACTCAACCTTCCTACCCTGAGGAGATGACTTTGGAATACTCTTCCAAGTAAAACACCGACATTCAAAAGACTCTTTGTGATTGGAGATAACTTTTGTTCACACACTTACATATTTCATACATTTTGTTCATTTCATTTCTACCATTCTGTTGCCCTATCTCTTACATGAATCCGAGTGAGAGTGACACTCACCCACACACATAAGCCAAATACATATTTGAGGATTCATGTTAGAAGCTTAAGAACTGCAACGATTTTTAACAACCATTTTTGGCGCCGTTGCCGGGGAAGGTTAAGCGTCGAGTTCAAAGGTGATTTTGGGCGGCATATGTAAGTCTCGTGATTTTCAACATGGGCCAAGGTATGTCGTCTCATTTGAAAATAGGTTGTAAATAGTTTGTGTTTTTTTTAATGTCTTATAATTTTTATGATAATGTATTAAATGCCCTATATTATGAAAATGTGTGTGAGATTTGTGATGAGTATGGGCACATCACTAGTGAGTGCCCAATAAATGCCCATTGTTTTGAAACTATTTGCGAGATTTGGGGTGAATATGGGCACATCACTAGTGAGTGCCCAATAAATGCCAATTATTTTGAAAATATTTGCAAGATTTGTGGTGAATATGGACACATCACTAGTGAGTGCCCAATAAATGCTCCTTATTTTGAAAATGTTAGCGAAATTTGTGGTGAGTATGGACACTTCACTAGTGAGTGTCTAATAAATTATCCGGTTCAAGATTTTACATGCGAAGGTTCTAATTCATTTTTGGCCTACGAAATTTTTTACCCCAACCATTATGTTACACCGAGTTATCCGAGTTGTGGTTGGGAGAATGAACCATATAATATTTCATCCAATCTCACACCACCAAATGTATTTTGCAACTATCCAACCAATGGGAACTCTATCGAAGAGGAATTGAAAAATAATTTATGCGATTTTATGCAATACCAATTGGAATTCAATGCCCAAATAACCCAACAACTTGATACATTGACTAATGCTATAATTGCTTTGCATGAAGAACAACATCTTGAGCATAGTCAATTTATTAAGGATGATTATCCCAATGAAATGTACATAATGTTGAATCTCCCACCACTCTACATTGTGAAAAGTTTAATGAAGTTATTATCTCACATGAGGCTAATGAGCCCAAAGTCATTTTTTCATCTATGAGTGCTGTTGTGATTCACATTTCTCAATTTGGGAAGGGCATTCAAATGGAGATAAGTGTTGAAACTATTCAAGAGAAATTGTATATTCCATTTGTTGCATTGCATAAACTTGCTTACACATCTATTTGGTTGAGATTTTGGAATCAACATCCTTTCAATGTTTGGATAGATGGTTTAAGAAGGGAATTTATACAACAAAAAAATGTTAAAACCAAAAAAATCAATGGGCGCAAGCTCATATCTGAATTGAAGCCGGATTGACATGAACCCTTGTTGTTTTGTTTTCATGTACATATTAGTTAGATTTCTTGTACTGTTATATTTTTATTTTCATAATGTTGTAGTGTAGATTTTAGCATGAGTTGTTTACCTCTTCCTAATTTGGGCTCATATCATTTTGAGCATCATCATAGCAAATCTTATTCAATATCATGTTCGAGTCTAAGTTGGGGGTGTAAACAAGATCTTTTGTGTTTCATTTTCCCTTTAATGTTTATATAAAAAAAACAAAAAAAAGGGGGGGTATCCCATTTCCCATTTTACTTTCATTTTTCTTATTGCATGATTCCTTGTGCATTGAGGACAATGCATAGTTTAAGTTGGGGGGGTGAGGTGCATCATTCACAGGTTCCACCACTTTTTGTATAGAATAATGGAAAATGTGAAAATTTTGAAAATTTTAGAAATTTTGGTTCCAATATTGAACTATATTCTCCTATCCTAATGGTTATGGGATTTGTGATTAGTTGATCTTCATTTTGAACTTTGAATACATGAGCACATTATTGAAGTTTATCCTATGTTAGAGTATCACGTACCTGTTTGCTTTTAAACTCAACCATAAGTCCACCATGAACTTGTAATTTTGACAATTTACAGATTGAGTTCACATTTGAGTGCTTGACATGAATAGTGGAGATGAGTAAGAACCCATGGGAGCTTTAATGTTAATTCTTGTTGGAGGCAACTTACATTTACTCAAGGAACAATTTTTTAAATTTCAAATTTGTTCAATAATCTCATTATGCTTGTTTTGGTTAGGTGCGTTTGGGTAGTTGATTGACTTTATCTTGAAATGCATAATGCCTCTCCATGTTTATCTAGAGATTATCTTAGGCCATCTTTAACTTATTTGGAGCCTAACCCTTTTTATTTTTTTTTTTGAAAAATTTTATCACTCGTGCCATGTTTGAGCCTTATTTAAAATTCATTTCTATGCCACACATGTAACCAAGCCAATGAAAATGAAAAAAAATTTCCTCACCTTGGTTGTTCCTAAGTGTTGAATATGAGTGATCATAAAAGAGAAGGAAGTATGGTGTGGAAACTCAAACAAAAGGGATGAATGAAGTTGAACTCAAATGGTTGAATAGAAAAGAATGACAAATCCAAGAAATGGAGAAAAAAGGAGTAAAAATAAGAAAATAATGACAAAAGAAAAAGGATAATGTTAAGGAAATTATAGAAAATAAACAAAGAGTGTGGTGATGTGTTGGAATGAGAATCCCATGAAAAGGGAGATGTTTTTGAAATAAAAGTGACTCGGAATAACCTTCTTTGTTTTCCTATATCCTTCATTTCCCTTACCTCAATACCACCCAAGGCCTCATTACAACCCGTGAAAGTCATAAATGATCTTGAGAAACATGGGAAAGGCACACTTTTAAAGAACAAGAGAAGTTGGTATTTATATCTAATGCCCTAGCATTCCTTTCATGAGATTATGCCAAGGTTGTTTCAATTCTATGCATACTTAATTTTTGGATTATATGTGTGCATACTTCGTTTTGAGCACAATATTCTATCTCACATATACACATGGAGAGCATGTCAAGATAATCATAGCGTTATTCATAGTGAGAGACACCCTTGGTGAGTTTTGCATCAAAGCTTAATTTGGATAGACAAAGTGAATGTGAACTCCGTTGTGTAAATATTTAAATTACATGTTCATTTCACAAACACATGAGTTTGAAAATGAATGTGTATGTGGATACTCTAGAATAACATTTACGGCTATGATATATCCGATGTGTGATTGGTTCGGGTGTTCGGATCAAGTTGTTATTGAAATCCTATTGCTAGTTAGGGTAAGGGAATATGCTTTAAATATTGGATACTAGGAAAGGAAGTTTGTAGGTACCTTCACTGGAAGCCTTCACGAGACAAACCTCGTCCACTAGGGATCACCTAGGGGTTTAAAGGCTTGTTTCATGTGCTAAATGCAAATAGCAGAATTAGTACATGTTATTTTGTTTGCTAGGGTCTAGCAAAGCTTAAGTTGAGGGGTGTGATGAGTGCATAATATTGAAAATGTAAAGGCCTCATTACATGCATTTAAACTCAACTTTTGCATCTAAGTACTTAGTGTTAGACTATTTTAAGAATAATGTTGATATTTTGATGTTGCATGTTTTTATAACTTAAATCATTGATTTTAGGACCTTGCAACTATGATGGATGTGTGGTGAAGGCATGGACACAATACATGAAGATTTGGAGGCTTAAAAGTGAAGAAATCAAGGAGGTATTGGTATTTGGGAAAAAAGGCACCAGCTGCTACATAATTTGAAAACAGAGCCTCGGGTGTCCTCCATTTTGACCATGATCCATTTGACCATGAAAGTTGTAGATATGAATGACTTATGTATTGTGTCAAAATTTAAGCTCAATCGAACGGTTGGATCAAAAGTTATAACGATTCTACAAAACGTGGTCTAGAGCAAAAAAATAGTACCGGTACACCATACCGGTACGCCCGACTCCAGTAGCTTTGAAGTACCGGTACACAGTACCGGTATGCTCCTGTAACCTTGCCAGAACCTCCTGTAACTTAACTCCACTTGCTTGGGGGTCCCACCTACACTTCTCCCACTTGCTCCCCAACATTTTCTTACGCATTCCCATGCCTCTCTTACACATTTTGAAGACTTTGAAGGCCATTGCATTAATGGAGGGGGGTTGTCTCCTAGCCTATCAAAGCCTTCAATTCAGCCCCCTTGCACGAAAATGAAAGGCTAACACTCCATTATATTCAGCATTTTACAAGCCATTCAAGGAGTGGCTACCTAAGCTTAGTTTTAGTTCAATGTAGAAGATGATGAATAGTAGTTATGTTTTTGCAATTTCTTCACCATTTTCATCCTTGTAAGCTTTAATCTTCTTGTAATTTATATTCTTGCACTTTAATCTCATTCCTTTCAAGTTTAGTTACATGTTCTTGAATCTACCATTGTTGTATTAAGTTTTTATTCATTTCAAGTTTAAAATGGGTATTGAATATTTTTCTTCTTAGTTTAAGTTTTATTGCTTTAAGTTATATTATAAGTTTCATGTCTTCATTATGTCTCTTTACATTATGCTTTTCTTTCTTGCTTTCATGAGTAGCTAGATTTAAGTTGACTAATCTAAGGGAGACCTCCTCTTAGGATTTCCATTTCAATTCAATTTCTTTCCTCTCTCGGTATACGATGGTTCGGTTTAACTGGGTTGAGGGTGGATGAGGTTGTGAGTCTTTGCTATTCCGTAAGCCTAGTCACGGTATATGCTTGGATCCTCACCATCTCATTCCCTAGCTTCCCACAAATCAATCTTTCATCTATAAACCCTCGGAGGAAGGTTATGAGTTTA
This sequence comes from Ilex asprella, assembly GCA_023539305.1. Classification (NCBI taxonomy): domain Eukaryota; kingdom Viridiplantae; phylum Streptophyta; class Magnoliopsida; order Aquifoliales; family Aquifoliaceae; genus Ilex; species Ilex asprella. The sequence goes on along the minus strand of JAHQCQ010032765.1, from coordinate 3,296 downwards.
GTTGGCACTCCCATTGGTGTGAACCCTTCGGATTAGCCAACACTCATTTTCATTGCATTTTCATTCTCAAAACTTCAACCACAAACTCAAACAAAAGATTTTACCCTTTCTCTTTTTCACAAAATCACCTTCACATACTTGAACTTTCCTTCCCTGAGGACACGACCTTGGAATACTCTTCCAAGTAAAACACCGACATACAAGAGACTCCTTGCGATTGGAGAGCACTTTTGTTCACATACATCCCATTTCACACATTTTGTTCATTTCATTCCACTACCATTCCGTTGCCCTTTCTCTTTACATGAATCTGAGTGAGAGTGACATTCACCCACACAAATAAGCCATATACACGCCTGAGGGTTCATGTTAGGAGCTTAGGAACCACAACGTTTTCAACCAATCACTATCCAACCATCGAAAATAAGTAACATGAAATAAAAATGGCATAAGTAAATAACAAAAATTGTACATTAGAAAAGGTGAAAACTAGCTAATCCTCCCCAACCTCCGGATACACCGGGTCGATTAAATCTTCCTCTACCCCCTTCTCTTCGAAACCCTCAAAGAATGACTTGATTCTTTGGCCATTGACCTTGAATGTTTGACTATCTTTGGGGTTTGTGATTTCTACCGCTCCGTTGGGGTAGGCCACCTTGAAAAGATAGGGGCCATCCCACCGGGATCTTAACTTTCCTTGAAAAATGGAAAGTCGAGAATTATATAAGAGCACTTTTTTCTCGGGCTCAAACTACTTCCTTGTGATGGAATTGTCATGAAAAACTTTAGCCCGTTCCTTGGAAATTTTAGAGCTCTCATATGCATCTCTTTGGATCTCATCTAATTCATTCATTTTCAATTTTCTCTGCTCTCCAGCCAGTCTCATGTTAAAATTCAAGGTCTTTATGGCCGAGTAGGCCTTATGCTCCATTTCAACTAGCAGGTGACAAGCTTTTTCATAAACTAGCCGGTTGGGAGACATGCCTAAAATAATCTTATAGGTAGTGCAGTATGCCCATAAGGCATCGGTCAACCTTTCTGACCAATCCTTCCTGTTTGGGTTAACCATTTTTTTCCAAAATATTTTTAATCTGCCTGTTGGCTAATTCAGCTTGGCCATTGGTTTGTGGGTGGTAAGAAGTGGACACCTTGTGTGTAACGCCATATTTAAACATTAATGATGCAAATGGCCTGTTACAAAAGTGGGAACCACCATCACTAATCATTGCACGAGGCATCCCAAATCTCGAGAAAATATTCTCCTTAAGGAACTTAACTACGACCCGGTGGTCATTAGTCTTGGTTGGGATAGCCTCTACCCACTTGGACACGTAGTCCACTGCCAGAAGAATATATAGATAGTCAAACGACATGGGGAATGGACCCATGAAGTCGATGCCCCTATAGTCAAATATTTTGATGATAAGTACAGGGAAAAGGGGCATCATACTTCGATGGGTCACGCTACCCAATCATTGGCATCTGTCACATGTCTTACAGTATGAAACACAATCGTTGAATAAAGAAGGCCAATAAAAACCTGACTGAAGAATTTTTGCTGAGGTTTTCTTTGGCGAGAAATGTCCACCACAGGCTTAGGAATGACAGAATACAAGGACGTTCCGCTGTTCATTTTTAGGCACGCATCTCCTCATGATCTAGTCTAGGCAATACTTGAACAGGTACGAATTGTCGAAGTAAAAATACTTCACGTCTGCCATAAATCTCCTTTTACCTTCAGGGCTCCACCGTGGTGGTATTTGTCCTGTTGCAAGATAATTACAAATGTCAGCATACTAAGAACAAACAGTAAATGCTCATCAGGAAAGTAAATGAATGCTCATCAGTAAAAGAATCAGGGATGGGAATGTGCTCATCAGCATCTTACACCACCAATCGAGATAAATGGTTTGCCATAACGTTCTCCACTCCTTTCTTGTCCTTGATTATCAGATTAAATTCTTGAAGTAGGAGGATCCACCGGATAAGTCTTGGTTTGGCATCCTGCTTAGACAACAGATACTATAAAGCAGAATGATCAGTAAAAATAACTATCGGTGAACCAATGATGTAAGACCGAAATTTATCTAATGCAAATACTACAGCTAGCAGCTCTTTTTCAGTGGTGGTACAATTCATTTGAGCTTCATTAAGAGTTTTGTTAGCATAGTAAATTACATATGGTCTATTCTCCTCCGTTTGATCGAGCACTGCGCCGACCACGTAATCAATCGCGTCGCACATCAACTCAAAAGGTAAATTCCACTTGGGTGGTCGGATAATTGGAGGTGTGACAAGCATACTTTTGAGTTTTGAAAAAGATGCCTTGCAACTATCCTACCATTCAAATGGGACATCTTCAGACAATAAATTGGTCAAAGGTCAGGCCAATGCACTAAATTTTTTAATGAAACAACGGTAAAAACCCGCATGGCCCAGAAACGACCTGATATCCTTGACGACTTTCGACGTAGGAAGGTTGGAGATGGCCTCCACCTTTGAATTGTCAACTTCTATTCCTTTCGCAGAAATCATGTGCCCGAGAACAATTCCTTGTGTCACCATGAAGTGACATTTCTCCCAATTCAAAACCAGACTCTTCTTTTCACATGTCTCCAAAACCTTCTCTAAATTCTCCAAAAACCCATTGAAAGAATCCCCAAAGACTGAGAAGTCATCCATGAATACCTCAACACTCTTCTCCACCTTGTCACTAAAGATCCCCATCATGTAACGTTGGAAAGTTCTGGGGGCATTACATAGCCCAAAAGGCATGCGACGATACACAAAGGTTCCGTAGGGACAAGTGAAGGTGGTTTTCTCCTGGTCTTCCAAGGCAATATCTATCTGATTGTAGTCAGTGTATCCATCCAAAAAGCAATAGAAAATATGTCCCGCTACTCGTTCTAGCACTTGATCAAGGAAGGGTATTGGAAAAGGGTCTTTTCTTGTACACAAGTTGAGCTTCCGGTAGTCAATACAAACTCTCCATCCTGTGATAACCCTTGTTGGGATAAACTCATTCTTCTCATTCTCCACAACAGTGACTCCCGACTTCTTGGGTACTACATGTGTGGGACTAACCCACTTATTATCGACAATTGAAAAAATAATGCCCACGTCAAGTAGTTTCAACACCTCATTGATTGATTGATAACGGTTGTTGTTCCTAACCTCTAAACATCACCCTTTAGCATGTGTATGATGTGTGTGAGAAGGGAGTGTCACTCTCCCTCGGGATGATGCAATAGATGGAACAACGAAATGATGGTGACGAAATGGAATAAACAAAATAT
>JAHQCQ010032764.1:0-10617 GCA_023539305.1 Ilex asprella | reverse complement strand
ACCTTCCATTTATGATCATATAATTTACTACATAAGGACACATTTTTGTACAATAACGAAATATTCCTACAATTTTAAAAAAATTATAAAATAACATCAATATGTTCAAAACATTTTGGGACATGTTTGAAACATGTTTGAAATTTAACAATAATATTAGTTAAACCTAATTTGAGATTTAATTAATGAAGACCCAATGGTTTGTGACTATTAGATAGATAATAAAGTTTATTAAATATTAAAACTCGCTATTATACTTAATATTGTAATGTATAAGGTCTCAATAACATTGTTAAAAAAGTTAACAATTATTTAGGTATAAATCTATTCAAATCAATATTACTAGAACACAATAATAGGGTGGACACAATTAAATATATATATATATATATATATTATTTCAAAAAATACATGTCTATTATGAAACAAAAAAAAAATTAGGGGGGATATGTGCCCACCCTAGCCCAAGTGTGGTTCCGCCCCTATCCCTAGTTCGGTCAAATGTAGATCATCCACGTCGAAACTAAGAAACTCATGAGAGATAAACTCTCATGGTCTTACTCCAAGGGAGTTGCCAAATTTTAAATACAGAACGTCTGAATTTGTAAGTTGTCCTTGTCTCCACTAAGCTACTCCTTGGAGTTAATCTATAACCATCTTTTGATCCATAGATTTTTTATACTAATTTTCTTGGTAATGGGTAATTGACATAATCATACGTTCTTTTAGATTCTTAGTTCTAATGTAGATATTGGAAGTATAAAGTTACTTATAAGCCACATATATATAAATTATATACAAGTTTTATGCAGGTGAGCCAAATTAAAGTTGAAGCAAAATTTTTCCTTAATTTCTCGTCGTTCAATCAGTGAATGAATTTCTAAGGATTAACTAAAAATACTAATCTTCCATAGGATGCCTATTGTAAGCAGGTGGTTAAAATAGGTTGACACACACTTCTATGTCAAGTATATTAAGAGGGATGAATAAGTTAAGTGGACGAGATAGAAGGAAATTAAGTTGCCAATTAAGGGAGGGACCAACCGGTCAGGCAGAGGATTGGTGGCGAGGGTAAATACTCTCACCAACCCAAAATTAAATTTCACTCGTGTCGCTATGTCAAGTGGTTTCATTGACGTATAATTCGAATTGGTTAATATTTGTTTAATTTTGTTTCTTAACGTATTTGGATATCAAAATCACTCTCCATTTATTACAAATAGAAATTCACAATATATTTATCGTGTATGTACTACTTCAATACCGTCCATTTGAACTATTAATCTAATTTTAATTCCAAAAGGAGATGATTCTTGTTAGATGAATTAAATACTCTAACTTCACTATTTTGTCCTGAACAAGAGATTGAATTGAGTTGGATTGAGAGCATTTTAGAATACACAGCACTCAAATCACGAGATAATTTAAACTATCTTAATGCAAAATTTGACTTAAACACTATTATCTAACTCTTTATCCCACTATAACTAATAGGATAGAATAAACATCATTCTTGTCCTTCATTTAATTTTGTGTTTTGCAAGTTGGGAATAGTCAAGATTTTATAATTCAATCCCTTTTTTCCCTACGACAACTATTCTTGTCAGGTTACAAGAGTGACGAAAGTTGAAAGGATAAGAGGCAGGTATTGTTGCGTTCACACCCGCATTGCACCCAAAAAAATTTGGAAAAATAAAAGGATAAATTACAGATTGACACCCTCAATTATATATATATTTCACATTATCACATCAACTTTCATATTTTTTACATTACATGCTAATTTAAATTATCAATATCAGATTGCCCCATTATTCACGTCCTTCACAAATTTGAGTGCTATCTATTTTATTTTGCCCCCAAACTATGTGATTATTTTCCACTTTGTCCCGACATCAGCCAAAAAGTGTGTAGGCATATTTTGTGTTTAGGGCAATATAAATTAATTCAAGTAGTTGAGGGGGTTATGTGAAAAAATCAATAGTTCAAAAGGTAAAGTGAATCGAGTGAATAGTTAAGGGGAGTTAAATTATAATTTATCCAAAAAAAAAATTGACTCTTCAGCTAGGAAGCATGGATACGGATACGGATACGTGACACGAGTACGATATGATACGGATACGGTGATGCGACAAAACTTTAAAAAAAGGATACAGGTACGGTCAAGATACGTCTATAATAAAATATATTTTATATTTTACTATTATTTAACGACTTAGAAATTATAATTTTTCAATAATTCTTTAACATTAGTAAGTAAAATTAAGAATTTTTACCATGAAAAAGATATAATATCGTCTCATTATGATATGTTCATAAAATGAGCATAACTAATTGAATGAATCATAACTACATTTAACTAGTTGGCTTTACAAGTATTTATTTTTAAAAGCATAGTATGATTGTCTCATTTTTTTTATACACTCTTAACATGTAATAATAGATAATACTTAAAAAAACACTCGTGTCTTCAAAATCAAATGAAATTTTGTTAATGTTTTATATTATATGTGAACTCCAAAGAAAGAGTATAACTTAAAATTGAAAATTGTACATCTTACTTCATGTTTAGAAGTATCCGCGAAGTATCCACATATTTTATTAATTATTGGATACGCATGATGCATATCTGATATGTATCATCGAGTATCCAACGAGTATCGTATCCGATACGATATCCGATACGGATACGTCTACCTTAACGAAGGATCCGTGCTTCATAGCTCTTCAGTTATCTTTTGATGCCTAAATGTAGAGTAAATATTCATTGAAACGGTGACACCACGTCATCACTGACACGTGGTGTGACCATCTAATTAGAAGATTAGAAATAGGCAAAGTGAATCCCACTCTTTTCATAACTACCAATAACCACTACATCCAATTAGTAACACATAGGATTAGTGGAATCCATTTTAAATATTTGTTGTTTGCTAATTGGATGATAACACCACATGATAATGATGACATAGTGTCACCGTTGTAGTGAATATTTTCTCATGTATTGCCAGAGCATGCAAATTCCTTATCTTACTTGGATACCTGTCGGAGATGGAAATCACAGAATAGTTCAATGATTCTTATCTTACGGGTTTGATAAATTCAGGATACATGGTTCTAATTTTGTTGGACTTGATTCCTCTGCCATACTAAATTTCATCTATTTTTTTTTCTAACTACTAACTTGCCATTAGTGAAGGATTCACTTGAATGTACTTGGAATTTTAAATGAATAGGATATATTGTGCGAGTATCTATGAGATCTAAATTACCAAACAGACTCTCCAATCACAAAAAAAATTCGTTTGAGAGCTGCTCCCCTGACAGAACATTTAGAGGAGCTATCGTAGTAATTACTTATGTTCCTCAGAATAAACTATGTGTAGCACTCATAGCTATAGCACTAACTTTATTGGGCCCATGAACAACTCAGACTTGATTTGAATTAAAACTCTTTCTTTAGTTGTCGTATTATGGGGATTGAAATATTATATTTTCTAATTCTATTTTATAGTGCATTTGGATGTCAAAAATCACTTCTAATTATATATAGGATTCTATGACATTCAAGATATGTGTATTATTTTTTTGGTATTGTAATAAGGGGATTCTGAGGCGAAACTGTATTATGTTGTTGTTAATTAATACACTATTTTGTCATGGACAATAAATTGAATCGAGTAGCAATCAGTGCATTCGAGTCGATTCCACAATAATATTATTAAATTAGTGAACTCACAAGTACTATCCGACTCTCAATCCCAATTTTACCAACAGTAGCAATATTATCCTTTATTTAATTTAGTGTTTTATGCGTTGGAAAGTTAAGATTCCAATCCCGGCTTTTAACTCAACAAGAAGCTAGTCAAAAGATGGAAGGAATGTTGTATTGATGTAGGTCATGAGTCACTTGACTCAGACAGTAATATTTGAGATATTTATACGTTCACTCATGTCACTATGTTGATTTGTTTCATATTTTAATTTTTTTTTCAATAGACCGTAAAAGTTAATAAACTTATATTTATTAAAATTATATTTAATACTTTTTAAACATAGAAGATTAAAAATTGAGATACATAATATGAACAAAAAAATAATAATTAAAACGTCTTATCTAATTATTATCACTTACTATTGACTCTAGTATATTTTTATTATTTGAAAGAGTTAAAAATTAATTTTTTCAATAATATTTTTTATATATATAAAATCTCGATAACAACCTTCCATTTATGATCTTATAATTTACTACATAAGGACACCTTTTTATACAATAACAAAATATCCCTACAATTTAAAAAAATTATAAAATAGCATCAATATGTTCAAAACATATTGGGACATGTTTGAAAGTTAACAATAATATTAGTTAAACCTAATTTGAGATTTAATTAATAGAGACCCAATGCTTTGTAACCATTGGATAGATAATAGAGTTTGTTAAATATTAAAACTCGTTATTATACTTAATACCGTAATGCATTAGGTCTTAATAACATTGTTCAAAAGTTAACAATTATTTAGGTAGAAATATATTCAAATCGATATCACTAGAACACAATATTAGGGTGAACACAATTAAATAATCTATTTTTTATTGCAAAAAATACATGTCTAATATGAAGCAAAAAAAAATTTGAGGGGGGCATGTGCTCACCCTAGCCCAAGGGTGGCTCCGCCCCTGTCCCTCGTTCGGTTAAATGCAAATCATCCACACAGAAACTAAGGAATTCTTGAGAGATAAACTCTCATGGTCTGACTCCAAGGGAGTTGCCTAGTTTTAAACTCAAAATGTCTGGATTTTCAAGTTGTCATTGTCTCCACTAAGCAACCCCTTGGGGTTAATCTACAACTATCTTTTGATCCATATATTTCAGATACTAATTTGTTTGGTAACGGATAATTGACATAATCATACGTTCTTTTAGATTCTTAGTTCTAATGTAGATATTGGAAGTATAAAGTTACTTATAAGCAACATATATATAAATTATATACAAATTTTATGTAGGTGAGACATATTAAAGGTGTAGCAAAATGTTTTTTTAACTTCTCGCCGTTTGATTAGTGAATGAATCTCTAAGGATTAACTAAAAATACTAAACTGCCATAGCATGCCTATTGTAAGCGGGTGGTTAAAATAGGTTGGCACACACTTCTATGTTAAGTATATTCAAAGAGATGAGTAAGATACGTGAATGAGATATAAGAAACTCGAGCTGCCCATTAATAGAGGGACCAACCGGACAGGCAGAAGGTAGGTGGAGTGGGTAAATACTCTCACCAATCCAAAATTAACTTTCACTCGTGTCACTATGTCGAGTCGTTTTATTGACGTATAATTCGAATTGGTTAATATTTGTCCAATTCTATTTCATAACGTATTTGAATATCAAAATCGCTCTCTATTTATTATAAATAGGAATTCACAATATATTTATTGTGAATGTACTATTTCAATACCGTCCATTCAGACTATTAATCTAATTTTAATTCTTAAAGGAGATGGTACTTTACAGAAGAATTAAATACTCTAACTTCACTATTTTGTCCTAAACAAGAGATTGAATTGAGTTGGATTGAGAGCATTTTAGAATACACAACATTCAAATCACGAGATAATTTGAACTATCTTAATACAAAATTTGACTTAAAGACTATTATCTAACTCTTTATCCCACTATAACTAATAGGATAGAATAAACATCATTCTTGTCCTTCATTTAATTTTGTGTTTTGCAAGTTGGGAATAGTCAAGATTTTCTAATCCAATCCCTTTTTTCCCTACGACAACCAATCTTGTCAGGGTACAAGAGTGACGAATGTTGAAAGGATAAGAGGCAGGTATTGTTGCGTTCACACCCACATTGCACCCAAAAAAAAGATTGGAAAAATAAAAGGATAAATTACAGCTTGACACCCTCAATTATATATATATATATATTTCACATTATCACATCAACTTTAATAATTTTTACATTCCACGCTAAATTAAATTATCAATATCAGATCGCCCCATTATTAACGTCCATTACAAATTTGAGTGCAATCTATTTTATTTTGCCCCCAAACTATGTGATTATTTTCCACTTTGTCCCGACATCAGCCAAAAAGTTTGCAGGCATATTTTGTGTTTAGGGCAATATAAATTAATTCAAGTAGTTGAGGGGGTTATGTGGAAAATTCATTAGTTCAAAAGATAAAGTGAAATCGAGTGAATTGTTAAAGGGGGCCAAATTATAATTTATCCAAAAAAAAATTCGAAATATATTCTGCTTTCTTTTGGTGCCTAAATGTCGAGTAAATATTTGTTAAAACGGTGAAACCACGTCATCATTGACACGTGGTGTCACAATCCAATTAGAAGACTAGAAATAGGTAAAGTGAATCTCACTATTTTTATAACTATCAGTAACCACCACATCCAATTAGTTAGACATAGGATTAGTGGGATCCACTTTAAATATTTGTTGTCTTCTAATTAGATGGTGACACCACGTGACGGTGATGACATAGTGTCATCGTTGTAATGAATATTTTCTCATGCATTGCCAGAGCAGGCAAATTCCTTATCTTACTTGGATACCTATCGGAGATGGAAGTCACATAATGGTTTTTCTTCGTCGGGCTTATGAAACAATAGTTCAATGATTCTGTGTTTTAAGCAGAACAATACGAGTTTGATACATTAAGTATACAGGGTTCTAATTTTGTTGGGCTTGATTCCTCTCCTATACTAACTTTCCATTAGTGAAGGATTCACTTGAATGTACTTGGAATTTTAAATGAATAGGAGATATTGTGTAAGTATCTGTAGGATCTAAATTACCAAGCAGGCTCTCCAATCACATTTAAAATTCGTCTGAGAGCTGTTCTCCTGACCGGAACATTTAGAGGAGATCTCGTAGTAATTACTTTTGTTCTTAAGAATAAACTGTCTGTAGCACTCATAGCTACTACTCCAACTTGATTGGGTCCATGAGCAACTCAGACTCGATTTGAAATAAAACTCTTTCTTTAGTTGCCGTAGGGGATAGAAATATTATATTTTCTAATTCTATTTATAGTGCATTTGGATGTCAAAAATCACTTCCAATTATATATAGGATTCTAAGACATTCAAGATATGTGCATTATTTTTTTGGTATTATAATAAGGGGATTATGAGGTGAAACTGTATTGTGCTACTGCTAGTTAATACACTATTTTTGTCATGGACAATAAATTGAATTGAGTAGCAATCAGAGCATTTAGGTCGATTCCACAATAATATTATTAAATTAGTGAACTCACAAGTATTATCCGACTCTCAATCCCAATTTTACCAATGGTAGCAATTTTATCCTTCATTTAATTTCATGTTTTATGCGTTGAAAAGTTAAGATTCCAATCCCATCCCCCCTTTTTTTACTCAACAAGAAGCTAGTCAAAAGATGGAAGAAATGTTGTGTTGATGGGGATCTTGAGTCTCTTGACACATAAACTAATATCTGAGATATTTATACATTCACTCATGTCACTATGTTGATTTGTTTCATTGCCGAATAATTCGAATTGGATAATACTTGTCTAATTCTGTCTCATAACATATTTAGATGTCAAAATCACTCTCTCTTATTATAAATATGAATTCACATTACACTTATCCTATATATATGTACTATCTGACTATTGTCAATCCATACTATTAATCTAATTTTAATTATAAGAGGAGATGGTACTGGATATGGGAACTATGAGGTTAAACATTATAATGCAGTTGATCTATTGTATTGGCTTGAACGAGGGATTGAATTGGATTGGATTGATAATATTTTGAACCATACAACATTAAGAACATGAGATAATTTGGAATATTTAAATGCAAAATTTCACTGGAAATACTATTATCTAGCTCTTTATCTCACCATAACTAATAGGATAAAAAAACATCATTCTTGTCCTTCATTTAACTTCGTATTTTATACATTGGAAAGTTAACATTCCAATCCCATCCTTTTTTTTTCCACTCGGCAAGCTAGTCACAAGATTGAAGAAAAGTTGAAAGGTGGATGAGAAGACATAATAATAGACTGGACTAGAAATATTGCGTTGACGTTTGTCTTGAGTCCCTTGACGAAGACTTTTTCCATAGCTCTCCCTTGACATCGATAGTAATATTTAATGGTGTGTTTGGTAGGGTGGATAAAAAATTGGGAGTTATATACTTTTCATCCTTTAAGAGAAAAATCTATTTTTTTTCACTCCTTTGTGTTTGGTAGGAGATATGAAAAGTAGGAATGATTGATATATATATATATATATATATTTTGTGTTTAGTAGAATAGAAAAGTAGAAGGATTGAAAAAAATATAGATGCATTTTTACCATTATATCTATATATGAAATTAATGTGTAAATGATATATAATAGATAAATATGATCTATGTATATGGTAAATGATATAAAGGTAAATAACATATATTTCAACACACATGATTAACTTCTAACTTTTCATTCTTTCAATTTTTCATTCTTTCAATTTCTTATCTTTTCATTTATTCATCGTACCAAACAGAGCTTAAGATATTATCCTTGTAGACTTGGAAAATTTGGCATGGATTTATCATATTTTATTGTATTAATCAATGCCCCAATTTTATCTCATTAAACTTTTGGACCCAAAAAAAAGAACCAAGTTTTTTTGCTTTCGGCGAGATCTGCAATTATTATGAGCCATTGACTTGGTCTTTCTGTCGGTTCGATCTCTGGTCTAGTTCTAATAATTATGCTATAAACCACATACATCTCAGTTATATCTAAGTTTTATGCGGTTGAGACACAAATTAAAGGCGTACAAGCTTATGCCTTAATTTCTTATCGTTTGATCGGTGAATCACTCACCAAGGTTAACTTCATTAAAATTCTAAATTGCCAAAGCATGTCTATTAATTATCTTAAGTGGTAATAGTCTAGAGAATTAAACTGTGATGCACTTTAAGCTTTCATGGTTCAAGAGGAAAAAAACTAAGTTTGATGCATTCAGTCTACATGGTACTGATCTTGTTTTGTTTTGGTTAACTGAGTCAGGTTTGGTTCCTTTTGGCCCGCTCAAAACTTCATATAATGCTTTCTCAACTTAAATATCGACGATTCACTTGAATGTAATCATGACCACTAATGAATTCAACTGCTCATGAATAGTTAGGGATCAGCCTGGATTATGCTCGTTTATTTATAGAATGAACTAAGCTCGAGCTGAATATTTAAACTTATGTACAACAAGTTCGAGCTCGAGAGCAGAGCGAGCAAGTTCTAATTGTCTATGCTTCTGAAATATATGGGCTTAAGTTTCATCCCTTGTTCAATTCCTTAACCATTCTCACTATTCTCATCTTTGTTACTAGACTTAAAAAATAGACTTGATAAATCTCAATCATTGAATAGGTAGTGAGTCCTAATAAATGTTGTGACTTACAATGAAATCATGGTTGTAATTATGAAGTCTAGTTTTCAAGTCTACTTTTTAAATCCATGTAGAATTGCTCTGAGTGAAATTGATAGGGATGAAAGTCCAAAAGTTTCTTCTGGTATGATTCCACTGAGATTGTTTATGGGTTTAAATTTCATAGGGCTTTTTTGGGGACCTAAAATATTAGGAAAAATTGAGGTGGGTGCATTTTTAAAGACTTATTTGAGAGAAACTACACAAGTAATTTTTTTACTTAATTAAGTCCAATTATACATAAATTTCTTATTATTAGGTACACAATTTAGTTGACCTTTTTCATGTATTATTTAATTACCCTTCCTTAAATAATGCATTACTAATTTACAATTTATTTTCTAATTAAATATGTAAATATTTGATTAGATTTTATCATTTATTTGAATTTTGAACATTTATTCTTATTATCTCACTCTCTTCCCCCTATTTTCTCTCACTGTTACTCTCTCCCTCTCTTTATTTTCTCTCTCAAACTCTTTCTGTCTCCCCTAAAAATTCAAGGCACCGTTAGTCTATCTCTCTCTCCCCGAAGTCCGCGCTCTTAAAAATTGTTGTATTGGTACTCCAAAGGGATATACATAAGAGATACGCCAAAAAGATACATAAAGGAGATACACCAAAGAGTTAAACCACCTAGTCACACCAAAGAAAGAGTTAAACCATCTATTCACCATCTAGTGGCATCAAAAAAATGCAACAATGAGATACACTAAAGAGTTTCACCATTCGGTGACTCCAACGAGATACACCGAAGAGATAGAACAAAGAGTTGCACCATACATGACACCAAAGGGTAAAACCATACAGATGCACCATCTATTTATAACAAAGAGATACAACAATGAGATACACTAAACAGTTTCATCGAAGAGTGACACCAAAAAAATACATCATACAATTGTTGATATTACTATTTGTTGTAGATTATTCCGACGATGGCAAGAATGTGAAACCCAAACTCTCTGGAGATTTTGTTGGGTGATCTTCCTCCTCCAAAAAATTATCGATTTGGTCTTCTATTGAAAGCAAATACAGTTTTCTTACAAATATGGAACATCAATATGGTGTTTCGAATTTCAGAAACCGAAAAGAAATATAGGAAGAAAATCGCTGGTTTCTTCATCCTT
>JAHQCQ010032763.1:0-10621 GCA_023539305.1 Ilex asprella | reverse complement strand
TATAGTTGAAGCAGGAGCATACCATATAGGAAGAGACAACTTCTTCAATGTTTGTCCAGCGGATGTATCAAGCAGAAGGAGGAGGCCTCTTCTTATGCTTGTCCTGCCATGCCATTCATTCCTCCATAGAGGGAATCTTCCTTTGTATTCATTGCGATATTGAGTAGTCAGCTACTTGATCGGGTTGCCCTCTAGCACCTGGAAGTTGCTATTAAGCCAAACAAATTCCAATTGCATCAGACAACACAAGTTTTGAATCAAAGAAGAAAGAAACTAAAGGAACGCCAATATTTCAAAGAATAAAACAGAAGACAAAGCCCACTTTGTCCGACATTTGAAGTTAATAGCATTGAATATTGGTATTGTAATTACTTGTGCCAATTAATATCGCTTTTTTGTTGAATTAAGCAAAAAGAAATTGATAGTTAAAGTCCTCTGCCGTAGACTTTTACCATTCATGTACTCACCTACTTCTTTCATTTCAGGTGAACTAACACATTTTTTTTTTTCATATTTGACACTAGTAAATAAATAGCAATGTCCGCTAGCATTATAAAAATATTATTTCAATCGTAAGGTAGGCTAGCACTAGCTTTTATATGTTATTTACTAATGAGGTTTTTAGATGCTCACAGTTAAAGAGTCCATGCAAAATCTAATTGAGATCATTATTCATTTTGTTGAGAAATTAATTTTTCAAAAAGACATTTTCCAATTTGCATCTAATCTTAAATCACTTGGTTATGAACCCCCAACTTGCTGAAAAAGAATCAACGATAGCTATATAATTTTTTAAAAAATAAATAGGTAGCAATATACTAAATAAAAAAGTGATGTTATTTGTAAGGGTAAAAATTATTTTTGTCACTTTGGTCCTCAATTGTGTTAATTTGGTCTCTCAATTATTTAATTTGTATCATTATTGTCCACTTGAAAATGCCAGTTTACATTGACTAATAGTGATATTCACATGTGTGTTAATGACTAAACTTAAGGAGTCTTCTTCCCTCACGTGTATATTTTGTGTTCTTTTATTCTCTACATTTCTGAAAAATGTTTCTCAATTGCAATCACCTGAGATAGACATAACCATCTCCATTAGCTAATTTAAACTCCCTTTTTTTATTAAACCAAAGTAATATAAATTAAATACTTAAATAACCAATTGCATTTAACATCTGATCCCAAACTTAAATGGTAATTTTTAATGCCAATTTATAGTGCATTTTCAAAGAAGTAAGCAAAAAGAAATTGATATTTAATGACGCTGGTCATAGACTTTTACCACTTGGCTTCTGGACTCATCAAATTATGCTCAATTATTAATATGTCCCTTTTATTTAATTTGACAAGTTCTAAATAAACTGCACTTGGCCACTTGGGTCATAAATATATTCTTTCAATTGCCTTAGCCCAAGTTCTATATTTCTTCAATTGGAGGTAAAATAATATTGTATGACCAAGTCTTTGCCAATGTAGATCTATTACTTGAATTCGTGAGGGAGGCTAACACTAACTTTCAGTTTTTCTTGATATAGGTTTGGATCATTATTACAATCAAGAATCAACTTAGAGTTTTCAAATAATGCAAATGTAGTAGAGGAAAAAATTGATACAAAGAATGTAAGAGAAGTCTCAAAGAGGTCACAACATGACTCAAAAGATTTGAGCCTTGCTTTTGAAAATTCTAATGTTAGATAAATATATCTATATTTATATCTATACTACTATAAAATGTCAACAAAAGTGAAAAACTTTTGATTGACCTAAATAACCTTAATAAAATAACTAATGCCTCTTATATCCTACCCTTTCATATTCCTCTCTTTAATTTTCCTCTAATATTAATTTCAAATTAAATTCATAAATTCATCTATATCTGTATATATATCATATATCATTTACTACTAATAAAAAGAAGCTAATGAGAAAATTTTTGATTTCCTAATCTACCTCTACTTAATTATATAACGACAATTATGTCCTACTTACCACTTTTAAAGGAAACTAATGAGAAAACTTTTGATTTCCTATTCTACCCCTACTTAATCATATAACGACAATTATGTCCTACTTACCACTTTAATTCTTACCTCATTTCCTTTCTAAGAATAAATATTTGTAATTACATGTGCAATGAATACATAGTATTACCTATAAGAAAACCTTTCATATTCATAATATTGGAAAAAAAATAAATAAATAAGAATAACATTTTCTCCTTCCAAACCCTCACTTTTCAAACAGTAGAGAAATTTTTTCTCTTTAAATAATAGAAGCTAATGGTATTTTTGTTTTTCTCTATAATTTCCTTAGCTCCCTCCATTTCTGAATTTTGCTTTTATTTTTTTCCTTTGCAAGTTATCACGAATCTTATAAAAGTAGGACTTATAAACGATATTGAAAATGATGAGTTTAAAGTACAATAATTTTTCGTTGTTTATATGATTATTTTTTTGTATTAGTGTTTACTTTCATTTGATGGTATCTTACTATCAACTACTGCTTTGATGATTTAATCTGAATGTAATTTAGGACTTTAAGAGAATGTGATGTGTCTTATTCATTGTTTAGATTCAATTTTTTTTATATATATTTACTTCTTGATTTTAATTTAGAAATTTGATTTGCCATGGTATTGGTGTCTGAGATTAATTTTTGCAGTTGTACGTAAATTCTACTTGTTAATTATATTTTTATTCATTTCTATTGAGTTTTAATTAGTTGTTTATATGATTCTTTTTTTTTGTATTAGTGTTTAGTTTCATTTGATGTTATATTACTATCAACTACTACTTTGATGATCTAATCTTAGTGTAATCTAGGACTTTAAGAGAATGTGAATTGTCTTATTCACTGTTTAAATTCAATTTTTTTCTATTTATTTACTTCACGATTTTAATTTAGAAATTTGATTTGTCATAGTCTTGGTGCCTGAGATTAATTTTTTCAGTTGTACGTAAATTCTACTTATTATTTATATTTTTATTTATTTCTATTGAGTTTTAATCCATTTTTTGGACTTCAATTGTTGAATATTTTTTGTAAGATTGTAATTTTTTCTAATCCAAAGACAATTTGGGGTGAGGAACTCTATATTATTTGATGGGAATTTTGGTACCACAACCATGGTAAAGCAACAAATTTAAAATATAAAAATTATAAATAACCAACAAGTAATCAAATCAATGACCTGATCTCTTCCATTTATCCCTTTATATTTTGCGTCTTTTATTTTCTAACTTTGCACTTATTTTATGCATACATAAAATTACAAATATAGAGATAATGTCGGTAAAAAAGTAGAAACTAAAATTATAATTCACAATGGTCCATGTACAATGTACGTGGGTATCAACTAGCACTATAAAATGTCATTCTCTACTTAAATAACTTGATTATTGTTGTGTCTTTCATTATTTAATATTCGAATTATGAATTTAGACCACTTCATCTTTCGTATTCTGGCTTCCTCATCTTGCATATATATATATATATATATATATATATATATATATATATCTCACTTGCCTATTAGAAACCGAACCGTTTTATCATACATACTTGAAAATTCATATGGTTTAAATATATGATTTTTTTTTTGGCTCTTTAATATATGAATTACATAATAGAAGCTAAACCATTGATGCCCGGACAACGGCTTTTATTTTGTGATTCTGTCTCTTCATAGTCTCCTAGAATAAAACGCCAATTGGCTTCTTAGTTCTTAGGCGACCTCTACCTCTCTCTCGGGTTTCGGGTAATATATTTTATGGCGATCCAGCTCTTCCTCTTTTTCTATCTTTTGATTGTTTTGAGTTTTACTCCTCTGCACAGTTACGAGACATAAAGAAGATAGAGAACTCAATGGCGAGTGTTGTCCAAGGTCACTCTAACTTCCTATTTGAAGCTTCCCTTTAAAGAATAATCCTGCTGGCCATTATTTTTTTTGAGTTATTTCTATCATTTTTATTACAATTTGATCATAGATTATCCATTTCTTATGCCTTAATTTCTGTGAATTATTCAAGATTAGCATTCCACAAGGAGCTCCATTTTAAAGTCCCTCCCAAGACCAGCCTTGCCATCTCCAATGGTACCCACATTTACCCTTTATTTCTTTCTCTTTTTACCTTATTTCTTATTTTATTGTTTG
This sequence comes from Ilex asprella, assembly GCA_023539305.1. Classification (NCBI taxonomy): domain Eukaryota; kingdom Viridiplantae; phylum Streptophyta; class Magnoliopsida; order Aquifoliales; family Aquifoliaceae; genus Ilex; species Ilex asprella. The sequence continues at coordinate 6,465 of JAHQCQ010032763.1, read as the reverse complement.
TTCTTGTCCCATGGATAAAGTTCAAAAATAAGCTTGTAGGCAATTGAGCACTCATCACTTAATTGATGAGTGATGAGTGTGTGATATATTGAAGTCTAGATTTAGATGAAACCAGATGATTTGGTTGTTGTGCTGTATCTCTCGACAAATAGGAAAGATTTTCAGGAATGCTATAATTTATATGCATGCAATCAAGAATTTTTGTCCATGGCTTATGTTTGCTATAATGTCCATCTTGGATGTCGCTTTCTTTTTTATATTTTTTTTTTGATATTGTAACATATTGTTCTGAATTACATTGGTGCATGTTTTACAATTTGACAACTATAAATTGTACCAATTGATTTAAGTTTGTGCATATTTTTGTTGTTATAAAGATTGAAATAACTCTTTTTTTTTTTTGTTTTATGTGCCCTCTTTTTGATTAATTTTGTAATAACCATTATATTTATACTATTTCCTTAATAGCTTTGACCCTGTAGAAGTGTTTGAAGTTTTGCTTAATTGAACCCTCTGTTGCAGTGGCCTCCATAAAATTTAATGTAAAGGGTCATTCAAATTTAGACGGGCAATTTTACCCATTGACACGATTCTGACTCGATACAAAACCCAAAAATGACACGACCAATTAATTTGAATGATGAATAAGTTAAAATGAGGTTAGAAATGAATAATACAATCAGAAATAACATGACCCGAATAAAACACAACATTGTTGATTTTCTATTTGAAACTGATGTAATCTATCTAATTAGATGAAGTGTCCAATATTATCGGTAAATTAAGAAGGAAACACTTTTTCTTTCTTCCTTGAATTGATTTCGAAATTTTGCTAAACATTTTGTTTGCCTTTTGGATGTCTAAACTTCTATTACAATTTATCTTAGTGTCCCTCTTACTAAAAAAGCAAGAAAAATTGCTAGTGTCACATGCAACATTTTTAATGGTATATGGGTCCCTACAGTTGAGCTTGTTAACCACCATGAAACTATCCAAATCATGAACTATTGACATGAACAACACCATGATGTCTTTTTTAGTTCATTTTAAATTATTTAGGTTTCTAACCAATTCTGAGCCTAAATATCTACTTTATAAACTCTAAGTTAAAAGACATATATCTTATTTATATTATTATGTTGGTTCATGTTGGTTTTGATTTCATGTATGCATAATTAAACCTTTTGTTATCTCTTGATTATTAGGAAACATTAATTATGAAAAACAAAAATTATCATTCAAAATAGTTCACGTGCACCGCATGTGTCCATCAACTAGTTACTTCTAAAAATTCCTTAACATGAAAATTTTTTATTTTCCTATTTTAACCTTATTAATTCTACAAAGACAATGCCATCCTCATATTTCTACAAGAGAAATATACGATTATTTCTTTGTACACTTAATGCACCTTTTAACCACTAATAATGGCAATTTGATTCATCTTCCCGTTATTGAAAAAATTATCCTCTCATCTCTCTGCCTTTATGCTCCATACCATTATGTTTATGGGTTCCTATATCATCCTCATTTACAACTATAACCTCAAATTTGTCCTTCATTCAATAGCTACTAATAATTTCACTCATTTAACGTTAGGCCTTATCGATCTAAAATAAATATTCTATTTGCATACAAAATATAAATTACAATTTGAATCTACACTAATAATTTTACTCATTTAATGGTAGGCCTTATGGATTCTAAAATAAATATTCTATTTACATACGATATATAAGTTACAATTTGGATCTATTTCATACACTCTTTCTTATTTAATTTATTGGCTCTTCAGTTTTATATTGATGCCTATTAGCAATACTCTACATATGTAGAATGAAATCCTATATATTTCTTTCATGTGGATTGGAGGTGGGGGATCAAGAATGGAGATGCAGTATCAGGATCGTTTTTAGGATTTATCTTCAAAACATTTCGAAAGAACTTCAATTGTAGAGATCTGTATACGCTTATGGTGTGATTTCTCTCCCTTTTCTCCCTCTTTAAACTCTCCCTATTTTTGGTTTTACTAATCACCAATATTGTTTAGATATATGTTTTATAAATTATAACACGACTAAAATATTTTTTTTGGTCTCATGACCACTAAATTAGTTTTATTTTTCTGTATGTTGTGAGTCTATACAAAATGCATTGGCTATGGATTCTACTTTTCAGCTTGGAGGAGTTTCTCTAGCTAGCAGATGTGCTTTTTGCAAGAAAGACTGTGAGATTGCAGGCCATATATTTATTAAATGTGCTTATGCAAGTTCAGTTTGGGGTTCTATTTCAGCTACACTGGGGATTATATTAATTGCAAATGAGGATCCACTTACTAGATTTATGAGATTGTAAGAGAATTCAAGCATTTGTCTGTGAGCCATGCTTTGCTAAGGGGAGTAGCTCTATTGATATACTGGCAATTATGGAGAGAAAGATGCAACAGGCTTTTTGATGATCAATGTCTTCATTAAACTACTCTGGTCAAGAATGTGTTCCATTTTTTAAGGTTGCAAGTGCATATTGTTAAGCCCAAAGCAATGGATTCAGCCAACGAGATAGAGTTACTGCAATCATTACAGATCCCTAACTATGGTGCAGTGAGGATACACACGTGGTGGATAGCTTGGAAATTCCCAGGTAATGGTTTGATTAAGCTTAATGTGGATGGTGCTTCAAAAGGCAATCCTTAGAAGTCAGAAGGAGCAATTCTTTGGAATTTTATGAGCCAATTGATTATGGCAGATTCCTTTTATTATGGCAGTTGCACAAATATTGAGGCAAAGATGCAAGCTCTGTTGAGTGGTCTGCAACTATTGCAAGATTATGGACTTCAAGAATATGATTTGATAACTGAGAGAGACTCAAAACTGTTAGTTGGCATGGTCAATAAGAGGGTTAAATTGTCTTGGAAGTGCTGGTTTCTATTAGACAGGGCCGGTCCTATCACAAGGCCAACAAAGGATAGGCTTTAGGTCTCATATTTCTAGAAAGCTCTAAAATTTTTAAGTGCATAATTGGTCCAAATCAAAAATTTTAAATCTATAAGATTTTAGGCCTTAAAAAAAGTCCTATGAAAATTTAAACTCAATTAAAAATAAATTTGAGTAGTTTGGGCTCATAAACCCAACTCATAATATTAAAATAAATATTTTAGAAAAAAAGAGAGAAAAAACTAAGGGTTAAAAAATAATTTTAACTAGTCAACTAAAACACACTATTTATATGTAATCATTCTCTCTCTATAGTAAACTAAGGCCTCCTTCTCCGCTAAATACAAATTCTTTTTTTTTTTTGTTATGAATTTTTTTATTTCTACTACGAAAAATAAACTAAATTTTTTTTTTATTAAACTATAAAAATTGAAATCAGTAGATTATAATTGTTTAAAATTAAAATTGATTAAATCTTTCCTAAAATCAACTATCAGAATAAATATTAGACTACTTTTAATCAAAAAATAAAAAAATTTAAATAAAAATTATTAATATTAAAAATAAAAAAACCTCATTTGTAATAGTCGTTTTAAGCCTCAAATAGTCTTGGGCGGCCCCTGCTATTAGAACAAATTATATCTACCCTTCAAAATTTCACATTTCAAATTCAACATAGCTATGAGGTTGTGATTCTTTAGCAAACAAAGGAGTAACAGATAAACAATCTTTCACTTGTGATTCTATGGGCAGTTTCCCACCACATATTAAGCTACTTATGATGCAGGATTCAAGACAAATTCGAAATCTAAGGAAAAGAATCTTATCTGGATGAGACTTAGCTTTCAGTTCTTGGTTTCCTTTGATGGTTGATCTTCTGTCAGTAAGAAATGTCTGGATTTGTATCTGCTTGTCGTGGTTTCTGCAAATCTGTTGGAGGTCCCTCTATTGGGGCCTTTGGAAGGCCTTTCGTTGCTCAGCCTTCAGTCTTCTCTTATTGCTCTCTGGGATGGAAAAGGAGGAGCTGCCTCCATCTGTTTCTTCTGGCCTTGGTTTTCTTCTTTGGCTCTATCAGAAATTATATGGCTGGTATAAAGCTGGATATTCATCCTCTCCACATGGTTTTCATCTAATGGTCGCTTGGTATTCTAGCTGGCTACTCAGAGCAGATTTTCAGATGCTGTGTGTCTCTTGGTTGTCTAGTGTTTTTGCTGGATAGTTTGCACTATGGAAGGCTTTTCGTGGTTCTCTCTGCATTCGTCGGTTGGGATTCCTCTATGATTCCAGATGCCTTCGGTATTGGTCTTCTTCATCTTGGTCTTGTATTTGCTGGTTGTTCATCTTCCATTTGGCTAGAAGCAAGAAAGGATCTTCTAAGAAATCTTGGAAGACCTTTCAATATTCAGAGATTTTTCCTGAACATCGTTCTTCAAGGGCTCTTCATCAACCTATCTCAGATTCCATGACTCCTGGCTGTTCTGTTATACGCCAAGGTTATTGGATTGCTTTATGCACTCAATGGAAAACTCATTCTAGGATCTTCATCGCCCCGCTCAAACTCCTCATGGCTGCATATGCATCTTTTACCGCATTTAAATAAGTAGGCTTGATCTTTTAATCTCCGCAATATCACTTATGCACGAAGGAAAAGATCTGGTTTCTTCTGCCTCTGAACCCTCATCTGTTCAGAGATCTTGAAGCCTTTCGTGGTTCAGAGGCCTTTCGGTTTCACCATGTCTGTTCTAAAGCAGAAGTTTTTCTCTCTTTCTGTCTAGAGACGATGAACTTCTGTTCAAATGCCTTATTAGAAAGGTTGCCTTTCCTTTCAATAGGGGCAATTAACTATCACAAGGCCCAGTTATCAGCAATGAAAACTTGTCAACTGGCTCTTCGTATTTCTTGCAGACTGTTCAGCTGCCTTATCACAGGACATATCAAACATCTGCATATGCCTTATCAGCTTGACAAGCTTATCAGATCATAGGCACCCTCAGCTAGAGTTCGCCCATCAGCTCATCCTTCTAGCTCAGTTCTGCCCTTGGCTCAGTCTCCCAGCTCTGCAATAATTCAGCGCTGCAAGCTCTCAACTAAAGCTTGCAGCTCAGGCTCTCAGCTCAATTGCAGCTCAATTATTTTAAGAGTAATGCTATATATTCTAAATTTGTATCCCAAATATGCATCGCAAATCAATGAAAACTACTGGATGAGTGGGTCCCATCAACTTTTTTCATTGAGACCTACTCATCAAGCCATTGTTATTGGTTTGGGATGTACATTAGAGAAACAAATTTGGAATACAAATCATTACTCTTATTTTAATTGCATTAGCTGAGCCATTTGATTTTAGGCAGTATGCTTAGGTTTTTTCATTTCTTTTATTTATACTAAGCATGCTTTTTGCTTCTTTTATTTTTAATACTTTTGTGTAAGTAGAATGCATCGAGGGGTAAAGTCTATATCTCCCCTTAGTCAGGTGTAATTTTAATTTTTAATCAATAAAATTCCCTCACACCATCGAAGTTCACCAAAAATATGTATAGTGAAATGTTTAAATGTGTTTGCAGGATTTTATTGTAACTAAGAGGAGTGGACAAGTGATCTTAGCGATGTTTTCTACACTCAAAAGACAGAATTGGCCCTAAAGTAGTAATCATATGATATACTTGCTCATAACTGCTTGTTGAAGTCTAGCAAATAACTCTACTTAGAAAAGTCTTTACTACATCATTTGGATTGATTTTTTTTATTTTTTTTTGAACGTAGCATTTGGATTGATTTGAGTTATGTAATTTCTTAATACTATAGTGAAGATGTCACATACTCAACATGGAAGCCCAATGCAGTCTGTATGAGGTTATGAGAACAAATATAATTCACATCCATACTAGCTCGCCTTTTTTTCAAGTGGAGCTTTTCTTGAGCCACATTATTGGGTGCTTGAGGGCTTTCATTAATCCCATATGTTGGATTTAACCTATTGAAACAAACATGCTTGAAAAACATTCGGTAAATGTAAACCAACTTTCACCTACCATCCATTTTCCATACACCAACAATCATTGTGCCAAACGCACGAAGTGACTATTTCACAGACACATGCACAGATCTGGTTAAGCTTCAACCTTTATGAATTACCTTCTTTTTCTACTTTTTCTAAGCAAACAAAACAATCAGAAATCAAAATTCAAAATCACAAGGATGTGATAATTCATATCTTATCATTACCTTTGAGCAGCAGTTTTAGGGCTTCTAACAACATTGTTTATAAAAATTTAATGCACTTATGTGAAGAACGGATCAGGTTTACCAAGAAGTTTGTGGATTATTCCACTCAATGCCACCAATCCCTTTACATGATCTTCTTAGTATCACAATGCTATGGAATTCGCTGATGGCGTGATGATGAGTAAATGATTTCTTTATAGTCACTCAAAATTTGATGTGTAACCACGAGATTTTTTATATTTCTGGTTTATTAATGACATTTGTTTGTGACCAGATTTCATATATATATATATATATATATATATAT
>JAHQCQ010032762.1:0-10624 GCA_023539305.1 Ilex asprella | reverse complement strand
TATCCTGAGAAGGCGTCCATGAAACTGAGTAGCTCGTGTCCTGCTGCGGCGTCCACGATGAGGTCGATCCGGGGTAGGGGAAAGATGTCCTTTGGACATGCTTGATTAAAGTCTGTGAAGTCAATGCAAAGCCGCCACTTGTCGTTGTTCTTCTTGACGAGTACCACATTTGCTAACCATACTGGGTAATCCATGAAACTGAGTAGCTCGTGTCCTGCTGCGGTGTCCACGATGAGGTCAATCCAGGGTAGGGGAAAGATGTCCTTTGGACATGCTCGATTAAAGTCTGTGAAGCCAATGCAAAGCCGCCACTTGTCGTTGTTCTTCTTGACGAGTACCACATTTTCTAACCATACTGGGTTATCTACCTCCCTGATGGCCTTCGCAAAGAGGAGTTTTCTGACTTCCTCATTGATAGCCTTTTGCCTTTTCGGGGCGAAACTCCTCCTTTTCTGCTTAACCGGGTTGCAAGTGGGGTTTACGCTGTGCTTGTGCGTAATGACTACGGGGTTTATGTCTGTCATGTCTTCTTGCTTTCAAGCGAAGACATCGACATTTTTCTTGAGGAACTGAATGAAGGGATCTTTGATTTTTGCACTTAGCTTGGATCCCACATAGACGAGATGCTCCGGCTCTCCGTCGAGCTGTATGGGCTCCAGGTCTTCCGACGGTGTTGGGCTGGTATCCAGCTCATCCCTCACATCGAGCTCATCTAACTCAATATTTTCTACCTCTTTCTTTTTCACTGAGGCCATATAACACTCTCGCGCTATACACTGGTTTTCGGGGACCAGTCCAATCCCATTTTTCGTCGGGAATTTCACTACTAGGTGATAAGCAGAAGGGATGGCTTTTATAGAGTTGAGTGAGGGTCTGCCTAGCAGCATGTTATAGACGGAGGGTGCCTCAACTACCAGGAACTTGACAGTTATCGTAGCCTGACAAGGGGGTCCCCCAGGGTGAGTATGAGCTGGATGGCCCCAAGGGATAACACTCTTTCCCCTGCGAATCCTAGCAAGTGGGCATTCACCGGCTCCAGTTTCTCCCTCCCTATATCCATCTCATCGAACGCCGGTGCGAATATGATGTCGACCGAACTTCCATTATCTATCAAGACTCGATAGACTGTTCTGTTGGCCGCTACAGCTCTGATCACTAGAGGATCATCATGGGGATGCTGGCATCCTTCTAGATCAGAATCCGAGAAAGTAATGGTCGTGTCGAGGCGCGGAGTCTTGGATACAGTTCCGACCTCAAGGGTTTTTCCTGGTCTCATTCTTCTGAGGTGGGCTTTTTTTGCAGTGTTGGATTCTCCTCCCCCAGTAAACCCTCTCGATATGACCCTGATCTCTCCCAGAGGAATTTGGTATTGTGCTGGCACTTACTGCTGAGGTGGTGGAGGCGGGGGAGCTCGGTCTTGGTTGTCACGGGCTACAAAGCGATGCAGCTGCCCTCGCTGGATTAGGAACTCGATCTCCTATTTCAACTGAATGCAATCATCAGTGTGATGACCATGATCCCGGTGGTAATCGCAGTATTTTGAAAGATCTCTCTTCGTTGGATCCGCTTTCATCCGAGATGGCCACCTTAAGAACTTCTCGTGCTGTACCTCATAGAGGATCTGTGATATGGCTGCGGTAAGCGGTGGGAGCTCCTGAGGTACGTATCTAGGCTGCAGACTTGGACGCAGAGGTCCTATGCGATCTCTAACGTCTCCCCTCCTCTTGGGGGAGGGATCTCTATTTCTTCTTGGAGACCTTTTTCGTCTCCTTTCTTTCTCCCTTCTGGGACTTCGGTCTTCTTTCTTCTCTTCGTGCCTTTTATCTTTCTGGGTGGAGGAACTCTTTTCCTTAGAAAGGAGGGCTTCTTCACCATTTATGTATTTTTTTCGCTTTAGCTAGCACCTCCGCCATGCTGGCTTGGGGGTTCTTGGAGATGGAAAATATCAAATCTTTAGATTGCACTCTCAGCCCGGCTATGAAAGCTATGATGGCAAATTTCTCTTCTGGGACGTCCACCTTTAATGACTCTAAATTAAACCTTTGGACATAGAACTTCAGGTTTTCTTCGGGCCCTTGTTTCACATTTAGGAGATGATAGCTCGGCTTCCTGTAGATTCGGGCCCCTATAAAGTGGGACACAAAGGCCACCGAGAGCTCTTTAAATGACAAGATGGAGGCTGGTAGGAGTCTGTTAAACCACGCGAGAGTAGAACCTCTTAACGTGATTATAAAGTCCCTGCAGCGCACAGGGTCTTGATACCCGTATAGCTCCATTTGGTTCTTGTAGGTATTAAGATGATCTATAGGATCTTTTGTTCCATCGAAAGAGTCTATTTACGACATTCTGAATTTCGAAGGTAGAGGAAAATGCAGTACCCCGGCAGTAAAAAGGGATGCTGTTTGCTGAACCAGGGCGTCTATTGTAACTGGTGCCTTATTCTTTACTACCTCCTTCATGTGACTGAGCTCCTGCTTGATATCCTCAAAACGTTATTCCCAGTACTGCTCTCTTCTGTCCTGCTAGTAGGGAATAAAATCATTCCTTTCCCCTTCGTCGTTCTGGCTCTGCACTTCTTCGTTATGGCCATTCCTGGGGGGTATCTGTGGATCTCCCCCCTGGTCTGGCTATTTTTTGCTTCTTCGTCAGCTTCTCTGCGGGGGTTGAGATGGCATTGCTCTCTATGAGGAGGACCATTCGGACCTTCTTGTGTTGGCCGTGTTTCTCGCAGGCATTTCAAGACTTTCAACAGCTCCTCGTTTTGTTGCAGTAAGCGCTGATTGACGAGGCGGAGGGCCTCTAGCTCATTGTTCGTTGGGGGGTCCCCTGTTAAGGGGTTAATCCCTGGGTTGTCCTCCGCTTGTCGGCCGTTGATGACCTCCTGGTGATCTTGCCTGGGTGGTAGATTGGTTTGACTATGGCTCATGTTGCGGGTTGAGACCATCAGTCACTGAAGAGTCAGCGTATTTGTAAAAAATGAGAACAGTCGTTCCAACAGACGGCGTCAAACTGATGGTGTAAAACCACGGGTATAAGCAGAAGTCACGAATGGTGCTATTTCATATGGAACTGAGCTACAAGGCTCGTGAGAATAATCAGTGAATATGTTGGTTATCTGAGGTATAGTGTATGCGACACAGTGAAAATATAGTGGTTCACGGGCTGGGGAGCCCGGCTAGTCCACCCTTCAATGGAGGCTCTTGCTCCTAGGATCTATATTCCTCTCAAAAATGTTCCTACAAGACGATTTTTATACAAGTAGGGTTCTCTCTTTCTCGATGGAGGCACCATACAATATTTATAGTGCAATTCCTATCTCTAGGGAATATCTAGCGAGATCTTTGCCCTTCATTCGTGGGATTCTCCTTGATTTTAGGGGAGGATCTTGGTTAGTTGAGATTTTATGCATTAACTCTAGCTTCCTTCTTTTATTCCTTCTATTATGGGACTCTCGTAGTACATCCAGCTGTCCTCACATCGTCTTGGTATTCTCCGGTTTAGGTGGTGCTAAGCTCTGGTTCTCTAAGTCCGGTTACCTGAGCTCTGACCTTTCGACCTGACCTAGTGATCCGAGCTGATTCTCGGATTAGTTTTTGGTATCAATCCAGATACGAAACTTCTCCTAGGAAATGCTCTCTACTTCAAAGTGCTTGGAACCGTTATGAATTTAATCATAAAAAGATTGAGAAGAGGGACTTTCACCTTGTCAATGGAAACAAAGTTTCAGTTCCCTTCATGACCAGCAACAATGAATATCTATATGTATCTTTCATTGGTTTTAAAGTCCTCAAAATCTCTTATCAACAAGGCCAAGATACAAGGATGTTCTCGATGTATTTCTTTCTACCGGACGAGAGGGATGGATTGCAAAATCTGCTAAAAAAGGTCAATTCAAATCCCGGGTTCTTACACCAGGCTTTTGAGCTAAGGAATGTGAAGCTCCATGAGTTTTGGATTCCAAAATTTAAGTTCTCATCTGACCTTCTAGCTTCAAGGGCCATAGAAGAGATGGGACTGACACTACCCTTCATGGGAGATTGCATGGAGCTGACGGAGATGGTACATGTTCCTGCTGGTGTACCATTTTATGTCTCACAGATAATTCAGAAGGCTTTTATTGAAGTAGATGAGGAAGGCACAGAAGCTGTGGCTGTTTCTTTGAGTCTTCTTTGTGGTGGTTCGCAATCAGTACCAGTATCAGAAACTGAAAGTTTTGTAGCTGATCATCCTTTCATGTTCATGATCAGGGAAGAAACATCTGGCTTGGTGATTTTCACAGGAGTTGTATTCAACCCCCAAATAAAATGATCAACCTGTTAATTCCTTTATAGAAATAACAAAATTCGATAGGAATTTGATTTTATTTGGAATAAACTTGAAGATTAATTAATAAGGTAGTGTATGATTTTTTTTTCTTTGCATTTATATGATTAGCTCGAAATAGGGTGTTAATGAAGCCGAGCTTTGCGAGTTTGAGTCTAAGCCTATTGAACTAGTTTTTCTAAACGAGTCTTAAAAATATTGAAGTTCAACTTGTTTAGAACCCAAGTCTCAGCCGAATTCGAATAGTTCGACTATTTTACATAAAAACTAGATGAACTTTGTGATCTTGAGCCGAACCTTCTAAGCTAGTTTTTGTAAACAAGCGTAAAAAATTATTCAAACTCAACTCGTTTAGGACACCAGTCGAGTTCGAACTCGAGCTGAGTATTATTCGAGTTGAGCCCGAACCAAATCCGAATAACTCGAAGAAAAAAAAAGGATTGGCATTGGATCAATTCAAAAAAAAAAGTTCTAAAAAATCTGAGGTATTGACCTAATTTGCTTATCTAATTACTCATAACTATTGAATTGACAATAAATTTTAGTATTTGTAGAGATCCTCGACCAATTATGATAGATTATAATCATTGAATTGATAGTGTGTTTCAACTAATAGTAAGGTCTATTGTTAATCCAATAACAAAGAATAATAAAATCACTAAATAAGTTTCATGTAGCATTGTTATGTATTAAAAGTTAAAGTGAATAAGCAAGATTGAATTCCCAATCTATACGGCCCAAGGCCTACAAAATAATATGGGCTTGCTTTTCACATGAGGGACTTTCCTAGCATGGTGGGCCAATAACTTTTACGGTCTAGCACGTTTAAAATATGAACCACAGCGGGCTCTACTAAAGTTACGAATTGACCTAGTGCTGCCGACTCAAAAGTGGGGTCCACGACTTTTGGTGTTTTTACCCGACAAAGAGAACATGTCACGTAATGGAGGCATGCATAAAGGCAGTAAAGGAAGAAAAAAAAAATCCTCTTGTAGTAGAAGCTTTAGCAATTAAAGAAACAGCTATGTGGGTAGACAGGAAAGGATGCAATTATGCAGTGATGGAAAGTGATTCCCAAGTAACAGTAATTGCTGCCATGAATCCCTGCTTCAAAATCCCTAGATCCATTGGGACAGTCACAAAGGATACGAAGCATTTTGCTTGATCAACACCTTGATTGGAGCTTAATTCATGTGTTTAGAGAAGCTAATGAAGTTGCTCACGCCTTTGCAAAATGGGGATTTTTTACATAGAGGGAAGGAATTATTAGGGGTGCAACTCGGACGGGTTGAGTGGTCAATTCTAGCTAATTCTAGGTATATAATCGTCAATCCTAATCCTACCTCAACCTAAGATATTCAATTCAAGCATTGCCTGAATTTAATTCAGACGGGTAAAGGTTGAATTCGAGTTACTTAATTTGGACTAATTTCGGGTGGGCTCAAGTTATTTAATTCGAATTGATAAAAGAGGGAGGAGTGACGAGTAAGAGAAGGAGGCTGAGAGTCTGAGATGAATCAGACGAGCGACGAGTGAGAGAAGGAGGCTGAGAGCCCAAGACAAGATGAGAGACAAGTGACAAGTGAGAGAGGGATTTGAGAGTGATGGAGGTACAAGGGTGAAGACTTGAAGTGAAGTGAAAGTTTGGATTCTGAAAAGTGAAAATAAATACTAACCCTAGTTAAATATATTTATATATTTATGTATATTCGGGTTTAACTTGATTTTAATATTCGAGTTGAACCCAACAACTCGAGGTCTCAATCCGAGGCTTGCCCGAATTTAATTCGGGTTGGATTTTCTGCTCAGGCCCAATTCAAGTATTAAAAATTTTAACTCAAACCCTGTTTTCTGGATTAGGCTCAGGTTGAATTCAAATTAGTCCGCCCAAGCTGCACCCTTAATATATTTGGATATCATCTTCCACAAGCAGTAAAAAATATTGTGCTCCAGGAGAATGATGTCTCTCTCTCCTATTTTCTCTATTTACATGAGCAAAAAAAAAGAAAAAGACAGAACAAATCTTCTCTCCCACAAATACCATCCTCTTTTAAATAGGGTTGTTAATAGAGTCGAACTTTATAAGTTTGAGCTCGCGTCTACAAAATTTAGAAAATGAGTTGTACCCGAGACAAGATGAGCTCGAATAGCTTGATTATTTTACATATATATGAGTTGTGCTTTGCAATGTCTAACCAAACCTTTTAAGCTCATTTTTCTAAACAAATTTAAAAAATTGTTCAAGTTCAATTCATTTAGAACACAAATCGAGCTCAGAGCCAGCTTTAAATGTCGTGTTTTAAGTTTGGGTAATAAATTTCTTGTCTAAGCTTAAGTTCATTTCAACTAAATAAATGAATTGGGCTTGAACTTGCATTTGTACCAGATGGTGACTTCAGTTCAAAGTCATGTTCAAAATTGTTCAGCAACCGCTCGATTAATTTGTAACACTAGAGTTCAGAGTCAGGATCATCTTCGGTTTACTGGGCCCAGATCTATACGTAAAGATGGACCCAAGACAGTTGGTGTCCAATGCGCAGGAAATTATTCTCTCACCAGTAATTACTATGTTATTTTTTTTTTTCAGTAATTATGAGGAATTTTTAATCCAGTTGTTTTACACCAACGGTCCACCAAACAATTGAGTACATTGACGAAAGAAAAATCTACTCTTTTCTTATACTTTTTAGAATAGTAATTGACGAGTCCAGATTTGGATGAGACCTAAACTTAGTTCATAGGTTAAATCCAAATCTTTAAAAGACAGATCAAATTTAGCTTATAAATTTAGTTCAATCCAAGATCTAAGAGTTCAACAAGAGTCAACGTACGTGAAAGAACAATAATCAAGATAATCATTATTTTAAGATAGTGTTCATCCTTAGTTGTAATTATTCTCCACAATGAACTAGTACCTTGATCCTCACATTATCACCTCAATTAAGGTTCTGTGACTATAAATTGTAAGCCCCCATACACATGAGGTAAATCTCATACACCTTTCTCTCCCTCTCCCCTATTACTTTGTATTCTTATTAATAGAGTTTTTTCCGACAACTGTTGCTACCTCTAGTGATTAAATTATCTAGACTTAACTACTTAATCTTTGTCTCTTATTATTAACTATTCCATTAATTAATTTATATCACACTTGATTGATTTAATTGTACATTAACCCACTTTTGTGCATCATCAATAATACTAAATTAAATTCAATGTCAATCCAAAAATAGTGAATAAATTCATTAATCTATCTCAATATAGATAATCTATTTTTATTTGGATCAAGAAATAATGGATTAGTCGAAATACCGTAAACTGAGTTGAATAATCGTGACAGAAATATAAAAATAAAAATAAAAATAAATTATATCCACAAAATATTGTTATTTTGAGAAATTCGTATATAAGTGATTTCCCACAAGTTATACAAGAGTTTAAAGGCCTCAATCTCAGGCCATCTGAAAATTTATTCTTTAGAATATAAAAAGAAATATTAACAAGAGATTAATCAAAACCAGAATAGATTAACTAATCCCACTTGAGAGAAAGAGAGAGAGAGAGAGAGAGATTCAATTAACACGCAACAAACACAGTATAATGCTAATGAAACCCTGAGGAAGCCTCTGAAAACGACGACGTCACATACTCTCTCACTTCCCTCGCAATCACATCCCTCATCACATCCCAAAACCCCGCCGGCACACTCTCTACCTTCCTCTCCGGCAACTCATAAACAACCATTCCCGGCGGCGCCAACGACAACGTCGTCATTGGGTCACAGTCATTCATCTCAGAATTCAAATCAAACCCAGATCCTGATGCCCCATTCAAATCAATGCCGTCCATTCTTCCTCCCTGTTGATCTTGCATTTGATTATATCTTCTCTTCAGCGTCGAGTTCCAATGGTTCTTCACCGCATTATCGGTCCGACCCGGGAGCAACCGGGCGATCGTGGCCCACCTATTGCCATACTTAGCATGAGCAGCCAAGATGGCATCGTCCTCCGCCGGCGAGAATGGCCGGTGCTCAACACTTGGACTCAGCTGGTTGCACCACCGGAGCCGGCATGACTTGCCGGACCTGCCCTTTATGTACTTGCTTATCAGGGACCAGTTTCTCGCCCCATATCGCTCCACAAGCCGGGTCAGAATCTTGTCCTCCTCAGCACTCCAGGGACCTCTGATTCTCTCTAGTTTGTCTCCGTCTCTTCGTGCCTTACCGGACGGCGAAGAGTCTGAGTAAGATGAATCAGATGATGAAGAAGTAACTGATGAGCACCTGTTGAATTCTTCCATTTTAGAGATAGACAGACAGAGACTGTGGGGTAAATGGTAGTTTGAGTGAAGCTCAGAGCTTCTGGGTCTGTTTATATAGAGAGAGAATTGTGTTTGCTTACAGAGACAAGAGAGAGAGAGAGAGAGAGAGAATTATGGGGGTGCATGAACTTCGGCGCTGTGCCTTTTTTGGGGTGTGGAGTGAAGAGGGGGTTCTTGGAAGCTGCCTTGTGTAAAGTGGGTAGGTGTTCTAACAAGAATTATATTTACTTGTATATTTGGGTAGATTTTGCTGTGGGTTCTGTTTTTGTCGTTAGTGATGTGAAATGACGGTTTTGGGTTAGTGTGACATTTGAGAAATTTCACTGCTAATAAGGGAGTTAATTACGTCAAAAAGAGTATTCTACCGCACCCAGACAAAAAAAAATTGAGAACCATAACGTCATTATTAATTTTGTAATTTTTTTATAATTTGTAAAAATTATTTATATTTTTTTTAGTCATGTATGATCGATCTCAAGTTACTATACAAATAATAATTTTGTTCAAAAAATTAATAAATCAAATTATAAAAATGACCCAAAAAATTATATATATATATTATTTTTTGTAAATAAACTCAAATTTTTATATCAAAATCCATAAAAATCATAAAATTTAAAGGTTTTTTGTAGGACAGTCCCTGTGTAGTGTGAAGTAAAGTCCGGAAGGATTTTGGTACGCATTCATTGAATCTGGTGATATGAAACAGATTTTGAGTTGGATATACTTAATGAGGTGTCTTGTTGTCTACATTCAGACATGAATCATAGTTTGTTGGATAATGCACATTGTCCGTACGATAAAATGTCGACGCCCTTAAAGGTGATGAGATAACATTCTATAAAATAGGAGATCTAATCCGGCATACAATCCTTGTGGTCTAGTTTTTGGTTCTGTACTGAATTTTTTTTATTTTATTTAATAACAGATTGAGTTGTTCGGATACGGTTTTTAATTTAAATTTGAACAAAATTTATTACAAATTCTATTCATAATTCAGTGCAAAAAAAAACAAACAAACTGTGTTTTAATTAAAAAATATTCAACCAAAAAAGATATCGTTTTTGGTCCGTGAATAATTATAAATTTGTCCATATGTTACGCATTTTCTTTTGTACTGGTGCCTAACTATTGAATTAGTACAAGCAAAGATCAATTATAAATTTTAAGGAGTAATTCAAGTAATAACAGGGAAAAATTATAAATACAGACGTCTTGAATTTGAAAGATTTAGACTCTGTTTGGTTTAAATCTTCAAACCTATTTTTTTGTTCTCAAAACATTAAAAACACTACAAACCCATTTTGTTAGTATTTTTGTTCTCAAATTTTTAAAAAAAAAAATAGAAAAAAAGTCAATCTTGTTTTTAGAGTTTTTTGTTGAAAAAATTGAAAACATGGAGCACAAAATATTGTTCACTTATTGCACTAAGTATAAAAGGTGACCTTTTTTTCCCCATCCCCGACATTTGCCCAGACTTGGTGACCCTATCCACAGACTTTCTTTTATACTCCGTTTGGTAAGAAAGATGAAAATTAAGAAAAATACATTTTTTATCCTTCAAGAAATAAAATTAAGAATGATACATTTTTTTCCTTTGTGTTTGGTTAGATATATGGAAAATAAAATAACTAATTTTTTTTTTTTTTTGTATTGGCTAAGATTAGGGGTGACAATCTAGTCGTATCGTGTCAGATTCGTATTGAGTCATTATGGATTTGTGTCAAATATTAGTCACACCTAACTCAACTCATTTAACTAATTGTGTAGTTTCGAGTTATGAGTTGACATATTTATTTTTGTGTCATGTTTATGTTCGAGTTAATCAAGTTCGTGTCATAAAATTCGAGTCGAGTTCGAGTTGTGTCATCGTGTTAATTAAAAATTTTCACCCTTATTTAAGATGGAAAAAATATTTTTTAAATTTAAATTTTTTATTTTAATTTATTTTTTTATTTTTTATTTTTAAATTTTTTAAAAT
>JAHQCQ010032761.1:0-10633 GCA_023539305.1 Ilex asprella | reverse complement strand
TAAGGGTTTTGCAAGTAGAAATAATAATGTTATGTTTTTTAACAATTGATCGGGAGAGATCCCAATCGGGCATGGTATTGATAGTGTCGGAGTTTCTGGATGTCTTCCCAGAGGAACTACCCGGGTTACCTTCACATAGAGAGATTGAGTTTACAATTGATCTCTATCCGGGAATCGAACCCATATCTATTGCTCCTTACCGGATGGCACCTTTGGAGTTAAAGGAGCTAAGGAAGCAGTTGAACCAACTGTTGACCATTGAGTTTATCCGTTTGAGCACTTCACCTTGGGGAGCCCACGTCTTCTTCGTGAAGGAACATGACGAAACACTTCGATTGTGCACAGATTATCGAAGGTTGAATCGAGTTACAGTGAAGAACAAATATCCATTGCCAAGGATTGATGACTTGATTGATGACTTGTTTGATCAGGTATTACACCAAGATTGACCTTCGCACAGGGTACCATCAGTTGCGGATCAAGGAGGAGGATATTCCCAAGATAGCTTTTCATACCCGATATGGTCATTTCGAGTATACGGTGATGCCGTTCGGATTGACTAATGCACCCACAGGCTTCATGGATTTGATGCACAGGGTATTTTGACCGTATCTAAATCAATTTGTCATTGTGTTCATTGATGACATACTAATCTATTCACGGACACACGAGGAATATGAACGCCATCTCACGATTGTGCTCCAGAATTTGAGGGAGCATAAGTTATATGCTAAGATGAGTAAATGCGAGTTCTGGATGAAGGAGGTGAAGTTCCTTGGCCACGTGGTGTCGGAACAGGGTATAATTGTTGACCTAGCAAAGATTGAGGCAATGAAAAAGTGGGAACCACCTAAGTACGTAGTTTCTTGGGCTTAGCAGGCTACTACTGGAAGTTCGTGGAGGGATTCTCCAAGCTTGCGATGCCAATGACTTGCCTTACAAAGAAATGGGAGAAATTCATGTGGACTCAAGAGTGTGAGCTATCCTTTCGCACCTTGAAGAAGAAGTTGACAACAGCTCCTATCCTCATTATTTCGAACAGTGGGGAAGGATATGATGTTTACACCGATGCTTCACTACGATGCTTGAGATGTTTTCTAATGCACGGAGGCAAGGTAGTTGCATATGGTTTGAGACAACTAAAGATTCATGAACAGAACTACCCAACTCATGACTTGGAGCTTGTTGCGATTGACTTTGTTCTTAAGTTGTGGAGGTGTTATTTCTATGGCGAGAAGTTCCAAGTGTACTCGGATCATAAGAACCTCAAGTATGTATTCACACAAAGAGGCTTGAACCTTCGGTAAAGAAGGTAGGTAGAGTATCTAGAAGATTACGATTTTACACTCAACTACCATCTGGGGAAGGCGAATGTACTTGTCGATGCACTTAGTAGAAAGTCTCGAGGTGAACTAAATGTTCTTGCTAGTCAATGGAAGATGAGGGATGCCCTTGGAGATTTTGACCTATGGATTGGAGAAGATAGAGCTTGACCATGCCTATTCAACCTCATAGCCCAACTACCCTCCAATGTATAATTGTGGAGTTACAACGCTTAGATCCTAACTTAGAGTCAATTCGAGCTAAATTAGAAAATGGAGAAACAATTGAAGGGTGGTCTTGGAAGAATGGAGAATTGAGATATAAGGAAAAGCTATGTGTACCCGATGATTCGTCTCTAAAGGACGAGATACTTGGAGAGTGTCATCGCTCTAAGCTTGCTATCCACCCCGGAAGCACAAAGATGTATAGGGATATGAAGTGGCAGTATTGGTGAAGAGGAATGAAGCTAGATGTGTCTAAGTACAACTCAAAGTGTGCGGTATGCCAGCAGGTGAAGATCGAGAATCAAAACCCTGGAGGATTACTACAATCCCTGCCTATTCCAGAGTAGAAATGGGATCATATCACCATGGACTTCGTGTCAGGTTTACCACGAATGTCGCGATGACATAATGCAGTATGGGTCATTGTGGACAGACTCACCAAATTCGCTCACTTCTTGAGTATGAAGACCACAGACACTTTAGAGACCTTGAGCAAGCTTTACATTCTCGAGATTGTCAAGTTGCATGGAGTTCCGCTCTCTATCGTATCGGATCATGATTCTTAGTTCGTGGCGCAATTCTGGCAAAGACTACAACGAGCTATGCGAACAAAGTTACACTTCAGCACAACTTTTCATCCCCAAACGGATGACCAATCCGAAAAGGTGATACAGATTGTGGAAGACATGTTACGTTCTTGCGTTGTGGACTTCAAAGGAAGCTGGAGTGATCACTTTTCGTTGGTGGAGTTTGCGTATAATAACAGCTATCAGGCAAGCATTGGGATGGCACCATATGAAGCATTGTATAAAAGACTGTGTAGATCCCCGACGTGTTGGCTAGAAGCTGGTGATAGCAGCTTGTTTGGGCAGGAAATTGTTCGAGAGACCACGGAAAAAAATTCAACTCATCCGGGAGAGACTACGCACAACACAAAGTTGACAGAAAATTTATGTGGATAGAAGAAGAAGGCCATTGGAGTTCCAAGAGGGGGACTATGTGTTCCTCAAAGTGTCGCCCAAGAAAGGAGTATTTAGATTCGGTAAGAAGTGAAAGTTAGTGCCAAGATATACTGGGTCATTTGAAGTGATCAAGTTATGGGCAAAGCGGCGTATAAGTTATGGTTACCAGCTCAGTTGTCTGGGGTACATGACGTGTTCCACGTGTCGATCTTGAGAAAGTGTCAATCAGATGCAACGTCGGTCGTAGACTTGGAAGATATTGAAATTCAAGACGGAGCAACCTATGAAGAACAACCGGTGAATATTCTCGACGCCAAAGAAAAGGTGCTCTACATCAAAGTCATCCGACTAGTTAAGGTTTTGTGGCAACACCATGGAGTGGAAGAATCTACTTGGAAATCGGAGCTAGGAATGCAAGAGAAGTACCCGCACTTATTCACTACTTGACGTAAGTTTCGAGGATAAAAATTTCTTTAAGGGGGTGGATTGTAAACCCCCACATGTTTAAGAGTAATATAATGATAGATTGTTTAGTAATTTAATATATGTAATGGTGTAGAAATGAACCCCATGGGTTATAATCGTAGGAAATGCTAATATTATAAATATTAGTCAAAACTTGGTTTCAGCTTGTGAATATAAGAAATAATATGCAATAGAACTTATATCAACTGTGTGAGGTGTAAATGTATATTGTATAGGTTTAGGTTGGTTTTGGAAAGGTTTGGAATGGATTGGAAAGGAAAAACAGATAATATAGGCAAAACTGGGCAAATCCTTCCGGAAGGAAACCCTTCTGGAACAGCCTTCCGCAATGCCATACACCAGTAACTAAACCCTACCGGAATAGCCTTCCGGAAGGGAACCCTTCCGAAATAGCCTACCGGTACACCCGAAAGAAAACCCGATATTCTAAACAGTAAACGTCGGGTTTTGCTCCATTGTCTTCCCCTATAAACACTTAATGTCATCTCCTTAGCCTTCATTACACCACTCCTAACCCTAGAAACACTTAGAGAGGAAGAAAGAAGGAGAAAATACCAGATCAAAAAGGGAAAAACAAGAGATTTAAGAGCGATTCAAGGTTCAAGCCCTAGTTATTCAAGAGTCAAGGTAGGTTTCTTCCTATTATTTTTCATTGAGGCTAGGGTTAATATATATACATGTTTTGAATTTTATTAATATGTATTTACTATGGGTTCTTTGTTTCTTAGTTCTCTTGCGATTGTTAAAATGTTTTACACGAAGTTAGGGTTGATACCCATTCTTCTTGCTTCAAAAACCTAGATTTCAAGAGGGATGAATTTTTCCCTTGATTTCTTCTTTGTTATTGATTTCAAAACTCTAGTGTTTGATATTGTACAACAAAATAATATTAATGTAAAACCGGAGTAAATTTTAACTTTTTCTGAAAAAGGACAAAATGGTAATTTGTCACCCTTATGCGTACTTAAAATACTCATGTTCTAGGGCTCGGATAAGAAAATAGACTTTGCTGTTGGATTCATATCACAAAATCTAGTCACCCTATCAAATTTCGTCGAATTCTGAGATAGTTGAACTTTTGCACGTCATTCGAGGCGACTATGTGGCGAATAACATTTTAAAGGTCCCCAAAAATAAATTTTTAAAAATTTCTTTCAAATAAAATTAATTTGAACTTAAATTGAGATCAAATAAATCGTTTCGGGATGAAAACGGACTCGAACGGACGAATGACACTTGACGTGATTTGAGCCAAGTCTTTAAAAATTATAAATAAAGGCAAATATCTGAAAAATCAGATATTTCACACCCATTGTTCAGCCTTGTTCAGCTGTCCAAGTGAGGAGAGAAGGAAAAGAAAAAAAAATCAAATTCTTCAAGCTTCAATCCAAGATTCTCAGAGTTCTGTCGCTTGGATCGACTTGGACCAAGAGTTAAAACCGATCACCACGACAAGGGCTACGCAACCACACCAATAACGAAGGATTTCACCGAAAATCCAAAGACAGAGATTTGAAAAAATCAAGTTTTGAAGGTGATTTTGGTGTTCTTGAAGTCTCTACGCTTCAATTTACGCTACAATAGGTAGGGTTGTTTCTACTTTGGTTTTATTCCCTTCCTTTGGGGCTGTTTATGTAACACCCCAAATACCCCCTTGGACGGCATTACATTCTAAAGACCATTTACAATCATGAGAGCAACTAAATAACTTCATATCCAAAAAGAATTTATTTCATCATTCAAGCATATACAATAACATCCAAAAGAGTATGCCCAACAATGGCATTTACATCTCCAAAAGAATATCAAAGTAAATTTTTGCAGCGGAATACAAAATAAACTAGACTTCTCAGTGTACAAAAGAGTATCCTAGTCTAGTGCAAAAGAAAATGGGTCGCTCTATGCGTCCACCTCGGGATCCACACTCCCATCAATTGGAGTCTCCCATTGGGCGGCCTCTTCGGCTCCTAACTCTTCCTCAAGTACATAATCTGAAAAAGGTTAACAGTAAGGGGTGAACACGAAGCTCTGTAGAAAATTTCTCTCAAACCCAAACAAGGTTTAGAAAATATTTAAAATTCGATCGGTCTCATTTCGCAAATATCATATATAACTTTTTGAAGGAAAACAAGACATTTTAAATAGATCTCAAGTTTAATCGGTAGCAATAATCAGCGGGAAAGAATAAAATAAATTTCACAATAATAACCATTTCAAATTTTTAGTCATTTAAGAAGGGCGTCTTCCGATGCATTGTCCCATACCAATGTACCGACAAGAACGACCCACTCACAATCCCATGTATATTAGTTCATCCCCGTACTATGTATGTTGATTGCTTCTCATGAATCTACCTAACAATTATACCTAGTCCACCAATCACAATCACAAGCACTTTAGAAAAGGGCGTCTACCATCCCAATGGCAGTGACAAGTCCCTTCCTAGGAAAAGTATATTATCCCTCGTTCGAACTCCAGTGAACGATAGTGGTTTCATTATCAAATGACAACCCACTACAAGTGCTAGAAATTCATCTCACCCCCCACTGGGATAGACTAACCTCTAGCACTCTACGGCATCTCTCGAAGGCAATCCAAGTCCATCACAACAACCATACAAATGAGGAAACCAAAATATACTCAACTCATAACCATTTCAAGGAATTACCAAATTCCATAATTCCTCATTTAATATACCATACAATAATTAAGGAACAATGCACAATAGATCATCATAACATCATTTTGTTATATAATATCAAACACTAAGTTTTTTAAAGTGGGAACTGGTTAGCACACAACTTTGTATATTTTAAGATGCTAATCAACTTAATTCACTCGCTTTTGAGCCGTAAATAGTATAAGTTATGGTGATTGAAGTCTTAACGTCAATTGTATGTGTTTGCAGTTGAATGGAGATAAATATGGCTTTGAAAGAGCCTCCCATACCACTTGGGATGAAAGGAGTTCAAAAGATAGTTTGAAGGTGGCTCGGGAGCAAAGAAATCAAGAAATTCAGATAAGGAAGCAGAACGGTACCGGTACCAAAAATCTACTGAAATCGGGGTACCGATACACGGTACCGGTACCATATAGATGAAAATCCGTTTTTCTTAAAACCAAGGTTGAAAAATGAAAAAAAAAAAGAGAAATTTAATAGTTACCCAACCATCAAAATGTTCAAAACATGGCCTTTATTGCAAGGATATCAATAATCATGCATTTCATATCATATATATAAGAGTAAGAGTGAAAAACATACATGTATAATATCCTAGCCTCAATGTAAGTGACTGGAAGAAAATTCCCTACCTCAATGCTCAAGAGTTTTGGCCAAATACCCAAGCTTCAAAGACTTTTTTCTCTCCCTTCTTTCCCCTTTAGACTCCTCCTTGGGTTCCAAAATGTATGGGTGCGATGGTATGGAAGATTGTAATGAAAGGTTATGGGAAGGGTGTTCTTGAAATCTAGGTTTTGATATTCTAATTTGGGTGTAAATCTCTTGATGGGTGTGTTTTTGATCCTTCTCTCTTAAGCTTTCTAGGGTTTGGAATGGTGTATGGGCGGCTAAGGAGACGGCCTAAAGTATTTATAGGCCCAAAAATGTGACCTAGATCGCGATCCTGAATAGTGGGTGTACCAGTACCATATGGTATCGGTACCCGATACCGGTACGCTTCAGCGGATAAATTTTTCCTCCGACTTCCAAGACAGTTTTGACCCATTTTGAGGTCGAATTGAAAAATTTTAATGAGATACACTTTTGTAGCCCTAGATGTCTAATATTTACTGTCAAAATTTCAAATAAATTGGATATAATAATAAAAAGTTAAGTCCAAAATACTAAGAGGTGTCCAAAATATTTTCTACCCGAAATTTATGTAAAGTGTGTTTTTATTCCGGAGTACTTCCAAGCTTCCAATGCACCTCATATTACCTCTCCCAGGGTTTTTTGACCTTCCGGATTCAATGGAGACCTTAGTTTGACCTGAAAATATTTAAAAACTTACCTATTAACTATTTCCAAGCTCATATACTTTCAAAACATAAACTTCTCAAATCCATTTGTCTCCAAAATATTTATTTCTAATTTTTTAACCTATGTGATTTATTTTTACATCATTATATATAAAAGAACTACTAAACTAGTATATTACTATATTACTATACGCATGTGGGGTATTACAGTTTAAGGGGCGGATTTGGGGCTAATTTTAGGGATTGTTATGGACTAATTTATGGACTGTTTTTGGGGTTGAAATATGGGCTCCTATGTGGTTGTATTTTGGATTAATTAGGGGTTGTTTTGTGATCCGATTAGGGGCTGTTTTGTGGATTGTTCTTGGCCATTAAGTCGTTGTATGTGGGCTGTCCAAATGAACTATTTTTGGGCTGTTTTGGTGGCCTAATTCAGGGTTATTTTTGTGACTTGTTTGGGACTGCTATGTGGCTTAATTTGGGGCTTTTTTGTGGACACATTATGTGGTTATATTATGCCTTGATTGTGGACACATTTTGTGGTTATATTATGTCTTGAAAATTAAGTGTGTTATTGCTTGATTATATAGTAACATGCTTAGGGATAGTGCTTGAATGAAAGGTGGATACATGTGTATAATGTGTTGATATTGTGATTGATTATAGTGATTATATGCATATGTAAAAATTGTTCATTTGACATGCATTCAATATGGACATGGAATGGACATCACATTCATGACCACGAGTCATGAGTGTGAGTATGTGTATGCCTAGTTAACCAAACACCATTCTTGGTGATTGATACGTAGAAATGGTAAGGTCGGATCGAAGATCCCATTGAGTCGCATGTTGCATAAAAAATACTTGTGTTGGGTATAGCAAGAAGAGGTAGATTCCCCCCTCGGGTGCAAGACCCGACGACTTGGTTATACACTCTCCTGTGGTGAAATTCTGAAAAAGTGTAGTATGGTATACGGAACCGGCAGTGTAAAATTCAAAATTCGTTGCCCAACAAGACACAAGATTTTGACTTATAAGAAAATACTCATTTAATGAGTACCATCCAATAATGATCTAATTTATTTATAAAACGCATGATTTTAAAAACAAAGCGATCATTTGATATATTTTCGTCGAAGACGGGTCATTACACATTGGCATTGCATTGCGTTGTGGAAGTCGGTGAGTACTTGGCTTAAGTGCATGAGTGAATATCATCTCATTTCATGGCATGTCATGGTTGTATTCCAACATTGAATGCATATTCTTGTATGAATGGTAGTTAAATGTTGTTTGTTGCATATACACATTGCATATGCATCTAAGGTGGGGAGTAGCCCTTGTAGGATATACTCTACTGGGCGTTGACTCACCTTATATAGGAAAATATTTCAGGTGGGAGAAATACACCGGCGGATGGCTCCAATTTGGACCCTTATGTTTGAAGAAAGCCGAATGTGACTTTATTTTGTGTTAATGTAAAACACTTGTGAAACTTAGGTTTTGGGCATGTAATCTTTTGTAAATAATTGTAATTGGATTTTTATGGACTAATTTTAATATAGTCTTGCATGTTTTGTATGAGTATGGATAAATGGATCCGGTGTGGTCTATATTTACTCATAAATGGACCCGGTGTGGTCATTGTTGAATATTGGACCTCGGATGGGTCTTGTTATGTTAGGTTGCACAAGTTATGTTTTGGGTAGAGTTCCCCGTACAAAGGAGACTCTAAATTTTTGTTAAATTATGGAACCTGGTAAATGGGGCATAACGACGTGATTTCGAGTTACTCGGTATATACGGGTATTCCGAGAGTTGATGGGTAATCAACGGGCCCCCCGGATTTTGGGGCATCACAATTAATGATGATCTCTTGTATACTTTCTTTGATTATTCTACCGTATGACACATGTGAAAATTGAGAATTTTGGTAATAATGTGAAATTGTTGGTTATTTGAAAATATTTTAGTTTTCTCACTTGTATGGTTGTTATGATAGGCATGGATTGTCATCGAGAGATGCCGTGAAGTGTTAGAGGTTAGTCTATCCTAGTGGGGGTGAGATGATTTTCTAACACTCATAGTGGGTTGTCATTTTGTAATGCAACCACTATCGTTCACTAGAGTTTGAACTAGGGTTGGTATACCTTTCCTGGGAAGGGACTCGTCATTGTCATTTTATGAGAAGCAATCAACATACATGGCACTGGGGATGAACCAAAATACATAAGATTGTTAACTATTGATTTGGGTTGTAGAAATGGTTTCTACAAGAACCTGTTGAACATAATTTATGTTTAAGAAATGTATTTTATTGCTTTCGTTTAAATTCTTGTTGTTGTGTAAACTGGAGATCTATTTAAAATGTCATGTTTTTCCTTTCAAATTGATAGATGATATTTGCGAAATGAGACCAACCAGTTTTACATTTTTTAAACCTTATTGGAGTTTGGGAGGATTTTACTACAGAGCTTAGTGCTCACCCCCCTAAAACCAATCTCTTTCAAATTATACTCTTGAGGAGAAGTTGGGAGTCGAGGAGCCCATACACTAGAAGACTCAGCTAGACGGGGATGTGGATCCCGAGGTGGACGCGTAGAGTGACACTATCTTCTATACTAGACTAGGAGATTCTTTTGAAATAATGTAAAGTCTAGTTTACTTTTGCTATGTTTTCCGCTGTGTTACCTTAGTTAATCTTTGAAATGTAAAGACCAAGATGGGTCTATTCTTTTGGGATAATGTTATAGACATTATACCTATATGATTAATGGAAATTTTCTTGTGGATGTATTTATTTAGTGCTCTCATGATTTGAATGGTGATTAGCATGTAATGCCGTCTAGGGTGGTATTTCGGGCGTTACATTTACACACATGTCTACTACTAATTTTTGAAAATTGCATTTAGTACATCGTATTTTGATTAATCCTGATTAATGAATGATTTAATTAAGTTAATAGGTCAATTGTGTTAGTTAAACAAAGTTAAACTAATCAAAATTGACCTATTAAGGTTAGTGTGTGAATTAGGGATAATGCATTATTTGTTGTTTTTTCAGGGTTTTACACGTCAAAGCTACAAACTACCGGGGAGCCAAGACTACAAATTCTAAGATGATAATTATTAAAGCTCTAAACAAAAAGAGATTAAAGTAATCCAAATGTCATCTTTTGGAGGTTTGTGAATGACAACTTTTGGAAGCTTGTGAAATGACAACTTTTGGAAGCTTGTGAATAACAACTTTTGGAAGATTATGAATGACAACATTTGAAAACTTGTGAATGTCATCCATTGGGCTTGATAATAGTATTTTTGGGGGTTGTAAATGTTATCCCTTGGGGTTTGTAAAGGCTTTGCCTATAAATGCCACCCCTTTGTGGCTTGTAGAGAAATAAGTTTTTGCTAGAGTTCTTGGTTGTGGACATCCCTCCAAGTTGTTATTACTTTCTTTGTATGCTTACTAGCTTTTCTCTTGGTTGTGGAAAACCCTCCAAGTTTGTATTGTTACTTTCTTTTATGATATTATCATCTCTTGGTTGTGGAATACCCGCCAAATAGTATTGCTTTCTTTTATTGTGTTATTATCTCTTGGTTGTGGAATACCCGCCAAGTAGTATTGCTTTCTTTTATTGTGTTATTATCTCTTGGTTG
>JAHQCQ010032760.1:0-10633 GCA_023539305.1 Ilex asprella | reverse complement strand
AGCCGATTAAAATTTATTTTACTACATATTAAAATTTGAATCAATTAAAATTCGATTGAAGTTGAATAAATTTTATTTTTTTGACGTATTAAAATTTGAACATATTAAAATATATTTTTACATATTAAAATTTGAGTCAATTTGACCTCTACCCAAGTTGTTAGCGCCGATTAAAATTCACTTTCGAGTCGATTAAAATTTATATTTTTTTACTTATTAAAATTTGTGTCAATTAAAATTCGATTTTTTAAAATTTGAGTCGATTAAAATTTAAAATTTGAATCGATTAAAATTCGATTCTATTTGTATTATATTTTTTGGGAATAATGAAAGAGAGAAAGAGAGAGAAAGAAATAAAGAAAAGGAAGAGAGACAAAATAGTAATAAACAAAGTAATGCTATTGCTACAGTGATTAGCTATATTTAGTTAATCACTGTAGCAAAAATGCATTTTAACTATCCTCAAGCTACTCTGTTGGAGTATGAATAGTTGCCGAAAATAGCTAAATTATAGTTATTTTGACCATTTGACTACTTTGTTGGAGATGCTCTTAGCAGTCACCATCATCGTCAATCTGTTCTTGACGGCCTCTTAATCATTCAACTTCCTCTTGCATTTCCTTCACCTGACATGTACTTCATCTAACTGTCGCTGTTTGAGTGAGTATCTGTGTAGAGATAGGGGTGTGGATCCTTTGCGGTTGGCAGCTAACCGCACATGGTGCGATTTAATAGAACGGCGCCGTTTCGGGCGGTTTTGCAATTTTTTTTTTAATTCTACCTTCCCAAAACGACGTCGTTTTGGGACATATAAATCCAGACCTTCTCCTACCTTCGGCTGAAACCCTCTTACCTCAGGCGCTCTTCTCTCTCTCTCTCTGTGCAACTCACACACACTCATGCCCAGACCACCAAAAACCCATCGAACCTCCGCCGTCAGAAATCCAGCAACCCATGCCCACTCCCACCCCCTTGTCCTCAACCCATCATCCCTAACCACAACCCTAAGAATGAAGATATTGTGCAAGAATAAGACGAAAGAATCCAAATCACTAGTAGAAGGTGAGGGGATAAATCCTAATTGCTAACAGAACCAGCATCCATTACGAGACGGCCGAATTGCAAGGGTTGTGGCGGTTTGGCTTTGGCAGTGGGGTTGGCTTCTTTGAAAAATTTCTGAGAACCCCACAACAAAATTTTTTTTTTACGACTCTAGTTTTAAGGGGTCAAACCGGTGTTGTGAGAAGCACCATTATAATTTGTACCTAGTTTTGATCCTTGATTCAAGGTACCTCAGGCGCTGTTTTTAATTTTTTTAAAATGCTATTGTATAGCACTTGTACATCATTTATGCAATATGAGATTTGATTTTGTGGACTGTTTGTTTTCTGGGCGTGTCAGCATATCAAGGCTACCATTACTGCTGAAGAGGTAAGCTTCTGATCATAATTTTTTTTTTGGTGGTGGTGTTGTTTTAGTGTCCCGTTGAAAATGATTTAGTGGTAAATTTAGTGGCAATTCATAATGAATATTTTGCTGCTTTCCTTTCCTGTTTGCTGCAGCCTCATCAATTCTGCTGGGATGATTTTGAAGTTGGATGTTGAGGTGCTGAGGATTGGATTTGTTGTTGTGGATCTCTGTATGGTTTTCATGTACACAGTTCGACTGAGTTGAGGAAGAAGAAGGCCGGAGAAGCAGAAAGCGGGGACAAGTGGTCTGGATTTATATGTCCCAAAACGACGTCGTTTTGGGAAGGTGGAATTAAAAAAAAAAATTTGCAAAACCGCCCGAAACGGCGCCGTTCTATTAAACCGCACCATGTGCGGTTAGCTGCCAACCGCAGAGGATCCACACCGGTAGAAATAGTGATTCTTTTGTGGTCTAAGAGCATCTCTAACAATAGTTTGTATTTTAGCTACTCAAAAAGTAATTTTTTTTTCAATACACACTCCAACAGATTCTCTATACTTTTAACTACTCATTTTAAATATTATTAAGAAAAATTTCAGTCACATCCCCTCTAGTTTCTAAATCTTCAATGACAACCCTTCTATTTTATATTTAAACATCACTAACACCCCCTACCATTAAACTATCATTTTTAACAAAAAAAATTAATCTAAAATCCCAAAAATGCCCCTACATAAATATCAAGTAATTTTTTTACATAAAATTTTATTAAAATTCGAGCCGATTAAAATTTATTTTTCTACATATTAAAATTTGAACCAATTAAAATTCGATTGAAGTTGAATAATTTTTTTTTTGACGTATTAAAATTTGAACCTATTAAAATATATTTTTTACATATTAAAATTTGAGTCGATTTGAACTCTACCCGAGTTGTTAGCGCCGATTAAAATTCGCTTTCGAGTCGATTAAAATTTATATTTTTTTACTTATTAAAATTCGTGTCAATTAAAATTCGATTTTTTAAAATTTGAGTCGATTAAAATTTAAAATTTGAGTAGATTAAAATTCGATTCTTTTTGTATTATATTTTTTGGGAATAATGAAAGAGAGAAAGAGAGAGAAAAAAAGAAAGAAAAGGAAGAGAGAGAAAATAATAATAAACAAAGTAATGCTATTGCTACAGTGATTAGCTATATTTAGCTAGTCACTATAACAAAAATATATTTTAGCTATCCTTAAACTACTTTGTTGGAGTATGAATAGTTGCCCAAAATAGTTAAATTATACCTATTTTAACCATTTGACTACTTTGTTGGAGATGCTCTAATACTGTATTTGTAGATGTTATTTTCACTAGTTGTATTGTGTTGAAGAATTTCTCTCTGCTTTAAGTTGCAACCGTTGCCATATATCCTCTGTTTTATTTTCTACTTCATAAGTATTTGAATTGCATATGCTGTGGACATCATATATTGGCTATTTCATTTGTTCTAGGTCTTGATTTGAACCCATATCTTATTTTCGCTTCATATTCATAAATCAACCTAAAACATGTGCAAAACTCTAAAGGGTAAACTGTATGTGCATCTTGTCTGGAATTTCAGGTTGGTTGGTAAGATTTGTCCGGTAGCACAGAAGTTTTGAATCAATGTGATCAACAATTATTATGTCTTGCCCTCTGTGTAATCAACTGTTAGTTTCTTTTGTTGTTCCTGGTTCCGTTTCAAATTTTTGCTGTGCATTTTTCTGGTTTGCTGATGTTGTTCTGTCGTGTCAGTTTGGCAATGCCTGTAGTTGTTCCTATTTTCTTCTGGTGTCTGTTTGATGCAATTGTAGTTTGTTCCCGCTGTTCTGTTGTCTTACTTTGAGGCAGTGTCTCTGTTGATGGTTTTTATTGGTTTGGAACTTTAGCAGATATGAGTACGATCATTTACTGTTACACCCTTTGCATCATTGTGTCCTGATATTAATCAAGTTCTTGCTTTTTTTTTTCTTTCTCTCTTTGATAGTTTGAGGATTACAAATCTTGTGGAGTGTTCTTGGATTGATGCATAATTGGAGTCTTCAACTTTGATAGAGGTATTTTTCTCTTCTTAGCTTTAAAAATTACCTTGGAAATTGGATGCTTTGGATACATGTTTAATAATTTTTGAGTTTTTATTTGATCTAATATACATTAAACATGCTATTTCTATGATTATTATAATTTTTTGGCATATTTATTGTCAATAATAAATATTTTTTATTTTTTTATTATATGACCGGTCAGTAAAGGTGTTAATCGAGATGAGTTACTCGGACAATTCGGCTAAGACTTGGCTCGAGCTGGAGTCGTGTTTTAAACGAGCTGAGGTTGAACTATTTTTTAGGTTTGTTTAGAAAAACGAGCATAAAAGGCTCGTCTCGAACTCAAAAAACTCGACTCGTTTATATGTAAAATAGTCGAACTACTCGTGCTCGGTTCATTTTGTAAACAAGTTGAGTTTGAACAATTTTTTAGACCCGTTTAAAAAAATGAATTCAATAGGCTTGGACTAAAGTTTGCAAAATTCGGCCAAATTAACACCTTTACTGGTCGGACAAGTGACCTAATGATTGAACCAATGACTAATTGATCAGCTCCCTTTTCCCGGTTAATGTCTGGGCCAAGTTTAAAAACTATGGGTGGATATTTTCGATCCCACGGGTGGTACTACCGTTATTGTTGAAACTGGGCAATGCAAAATTTATTTCCACAGAGGGGTCATATATATATGTCGTGATGTTTGATATGCTAGCAACATGGTGTAATTTCCACATGGCCATTGTACGCCTTACTGCCATTGGAAATTTGTCTGTAAGGATTGTATGTATGCTAGTTGGAAATGAATTATTGCATGTGAAACATAAAGTCGTCCTTTAAATAACATAACCAGTATAAACCTGAAGCAAAACCTGAAATGGGTACATGCCTGCTGACATATTACTGATATTAGTAACCAAGGAAAGCTCTAGAGTCAAATTTCAAGTCTATGTATATCATTCTCAGTACAACTTTCTTTGGTACATACACTGTGTTGATCCTTTTTTTTTGTTGGTGTTGTTTCTTCGATCAAAAAACCGTTTCATTTTCTTATGATTGCCGACTCCAGTTTCTTTTCTTCTCATTACTAGAATACACGTAAATATTTGGTGTAACGGTGATATCACATCATCATTGACAATTGATATCACTAAATAATAAAACACTAAATAGGATTGATGAACCCCACTATTCGAATATGGTAGTTAAAATAGGGTGGTTATTAGTCGGTATTAAAATAGTGGAACCCGCTAAATGGTATTCTTGGTTGGTGACATCGCGTGACGTTGATGATATAGTATTCTGTTACATTGAATATTTTCTCCTATAATACGCTGGCTAACTTTCTTTTTTCTTGAAGTTTTATCATGACATCCTTTTATTTTTCCTCTTAGCTGTTTATTGATAATTCAGCCTCCGCAACTCATGCATGTCAACGTCACTTGAGCTATATAACAATAGCTGTGTGTTAGTTTCTTGAATGTATAACAGTTTTTTGTACCATAGATAATTTGCTAGATAGATTTAGTTATAAATTCAATTTTTAGGAGTTTTTTTTTTCTAACTTTAGATGATCGATGTTACTGTAACTCTCACGGCATAATTTTACTTTACAATGTTGGTTTTTGTTGATTTCATGCATTATTTCTGCGTTTAGATTGATTTTAATTGAAGTATATGTGCACATATGGTATATTTAGTATTTATATTTGGCTGTGCATTATACGGGGTCCTGCTAGTGTTCCTAGATGCTAATGTGTTTTGACATTGAGCTTCTGGATTTACAGTGTTGAAAGTAATTGTGCTTAGGTTGAGGCTTGAACTTCTTCCGATGCTAGACATACCACAATTCATATCTAACATTTTTTCAAAACTATGAGAACCTATAACTGCGATTCTATTCACCAGACCCAAAAGTGTAAATGGTTAGACGTCTTGAGTTCGAATCTTGACAATTCCTTGGGTCAGACCATGAGAGATTTATCCCTCATTAATCCTCTAATTTTGGTGTGGATGACCTGTTTTTGACTGGACCGGAGAGGGGATTAGTCGTGGTGCACCTGGATGGACAACCATGATCATTGAACTAAAAAATAAACAACAACAGAGTGGAGTGACTAGGTTTTGTACCGAAGGTGATAAGTCGTATTGACAAAGATAAGAGTTCTCAACTAGTACTTGTCTAAAAGTTGTAAGATTCTCATACAGGGAAACAACCGTCTCTTGGGCATATGTAGAATTTCTACCGCTAAAATCGGTGTTCAATGTTCTTGATTTTCTTTCCTGATTGTTCATCGCACTGTACATTCACAACACTAATAAGAAAAGGAACTATATTCAAGTAATCTAAGGAACATCTACAGAGCAGATACAAAATGGAGAATCTTCTCTTTAAGAAAATCCCATCCTTCTTTACAACTTTCTCCTCAACACAAGGATCACATAAAGCACTCTAGCATCAACAAAATACAAAAACATCAAAGACTAACAACAGTGGTGAAATGGGTTCATCATCAAAGACAAAACCATCGGGCATGTCACAGAAATGTCTTCGGCAGTGGTAATGGAAGAGAGGCTCCAGCAATCTCTCATCAAATTCTGGATTTTTTAATTGCTATTGCTGCCGCTAAATGAGTGGGAAGTGAACTTGATCTATCTACTTATATGGAATCAAACTCTACCTGGCCACTTGGACTACTTGTTATAAACCCCTATTATGAAAGAAAAACAAAAAACTGGATTAGAAAAATCAATTTCAGTTTACTTGAGAAGAAGGCAAGGGAAAAATAATTGAACACAAAACAGTAAATCCGAGGAGGAGATCATCCTGACCTGGTAAGACCTCTTTTCATCTGAATAGATAGTCTTTCACCAAAAGACCCTCTCCATTATGATATCCAATCATAACCTCAGGGATATGCTTAATTTTCCAATAATCCCCAGCTTCTCTGTCTCGATTCGACAAGGCCCTAACTACAAAATCAGGCATATCAACTAAATGCAGCGACCGAAGTTTTGCTAGATATTCAATTCCTGATGGCACCTCATCCACTTCACAGGACTCAATGTGTAACTTTTCAAGATGAGGCATGGTACCCTGCTCAATTCTCAAACATCTTAACCCTTCAAAACCCGAAATCCATAAAATCTTGAGCCCCTCAAACTTTCCATCCTGGAAAAACAAACTTGATACTTCAGAGGCACCTCCGAAGAGTTTAAGCTCAATGAGATTTGGCAAACCTTGTAGGTATTGCAGTGGATCATCCCTTAACCTGCTCCACGATAAACATACTCTGACCAGGCTATGAAGAGAAGATATCCAGCGTGGTGCAGTTAATAAACATCCCTCCAAGTCTAGCTTTCGTAGAGATAGAGGAGCTGAAGATATAGATTTTAGATCAAGTTTCTCATCATCTTTAATTGAAATTGAGCGAACAGACAACGAGCGAAGGTTGATCATCTTTTCAAGGGACGAGCATAGAGTTGTACCGTCTTCTCTTCTCAACCCTCTAATGTGTAAAGTCTTTAGTTGAGTAAGCTTACCCAACTCTCCCAGGATATACTTGCCACTGTTTTGTCTTGTATCGATGCTACCTAGCTTTTGCAGGGATGACAAGTTTCCTATTTCCGCTGGGGCTTTACAACCAACTTGTAAATATTTGGCCTTATACACAAGTAGATACTGAAGTTTCAAAAGCTTTCCTATCGCGATGGGCAAGCTAATCACTTCAGTACCTCTCAAATCAAAGGTCTCTAGGTTCCGAAGATTTCCGATAGATTTTGGAATGACTTTCAGGTTTGTTCCCTGCATGCTTAAATACTTGAGATGAAGTAGTTTAGAAACTCCATCTGGGAATGTCTCCAAGGGAACAAAACTTAAGTCTAAAACCTTCAGCAGCTTACAACCACTAACTAAGAGCGGATACACAGAGGAACCACGTCTTGAATCTACCATTTTGAATACGATCAAAGATTGAAGTGTCTGAAAACACTTGGGCTTGGGTTTTGGTATATCTTCAAAGGAGTTGTGGACTGCTAAATGTCGGACTTTCTCTGGCAACCTTACATCTTGTCTGTTCGCCAGAATTGCCATGTTCTGCTCTCTCGATTTGGAAAGAACAATTTCACGCACAAGGTCCTGAATAAAAAAAGTTTTAGGCCTTCCCTCCATCGTTTTCTTTGTCACTTGGATCAAGTTTCTATTGAGAAGTTCATTGAAATAGTCCTCAGCAACTTCTTGTGTGAGCCCAAATCTTGCTGCAGTCCACTGTCGAATCACTCTTGTCTTTTCAATCGGATAATGCTCAGGAAAAATGCTCAAGTACAAGAAACAAATTTTAAGATAGTAAGGCAAATCATAATAACTGAGATTCAATACATATTTCAGTCTCTCAATTTTGTCATTGCTTTCTTGTTCATCACTCAATTGCCGCTGGATCTCTTCCCATCCGTCGACCAGATTTTTGACCCTCGAAGCCAATACACTACTAATTTCCACAATTGCAAGGGGCAATCCCTCCAATTTTCTTAGTATATTTCGTGAGGCTTTTATCAAATGTGGAGGACAACGTCTGTCACTGAATGTCTTATTACAGAAGAGAGTCCAAGACTCTTTATCAGACAAGGCCTCCATTTCATGCATGCGACCTTTTAATTCAGAGCATGAAGTATCAGCTACATTAAGTATACGAGTTGTGAGCAGTACACGACTACCATAGTTCCCACTCCTAGAGAATACATACTTGATATCATTCCATGCCTTTACACTCCATATATCATCTAAAACAATCACGAACCTTCGTGTTTGGAGGAATTTCTGGATGGCCGTTTTTAGTTGATTCTCTCGCATGGTTTCTAGTCTTTGGGGCAACGTCTCCTTTGTTTCTTCATAGAGCTGTTCGATCAAGTCCTTTAGGAGATTCACAATGTCAAATGATTGCGAAACTGTGATCCAAGCATGGCTTTGGAATTGCTTCTTCACTTCTTCCTCCTCAAAGACCTTTTTTACGAGTACGCTTTTGCCCGAACCACCCTTTCCTACCACCGAAACCACTTTGAGTTGAGAATCACCATCAAGTAGCCAACTAAGGAGTTTTTGTTTGGGCTTCTTGATACCCACAAGCTCGGCTTCTTCGATATGAAGCGCATCATCTTGACCAACATTACATGTAGAGCTTGAGCCTTGCTCTATGTTCCTGAATGTCTCAGAACTTCTAAAAATGTTGTTGACTCTAGACTTGATTTCTTGTATTTTGGAAGCAATTCGATGGCGAATTATAAGAGTCTTAGAAGAGGAAACAGTGTTACGAAGAGAACTGGAGAATCCGTCCCCATGATCACGATCCAATCGGAGCATGAATTCGTTGAGAACGTCTTTGGTGTCGTGAGCAACATCTTGTAGTTGCTTGACCAAAACTTGGAGTAGTGGATCAGTCCTTTGTTTGGCATCGGCAACTCTCAAGAAGGCTTTCATTTGCTCCAATTTATCTTTGATGTGTACAACTTCTTCCTTAACACTACCTAAAAGTCTTGCCTCTCGAAACAGAAAGGGTGTTAATTGCTCGAGCAAAAAGAATACAGGAATCTCTGCCATAGATTTGAGGAAATGACTAAAAAAAATGCTAAAGCAAATCAACTGTATTTTGTATTTAAAGTGAGTTAGAGCACAATAAAAGATGACTCATTCTTTGTACTATGAACCTTCTCTGAAGAAAGTTTCAATGGAGGCATATGAGTTTTTGTAAATTTTTTCCACCTTCAAGATAATTTAGTTGTGGACAAACATATGCCTCACAAGTTGTGGTCCTACCATAATTCTAGTTAGATGTATTAGTTCGTTAAGTTTGAAAAATCCAAAGTGCGTAAACCAGTCATGTTGACATGGTCTGAGAATTCTAAACACGGCTCTCAAATTTGATATTAAAACGACACGGAGTTTGAAAATTCAAAATTTAGTTTTAGAGGATTTGAGTGGTAAACAGATGAACTTGTAGAACTCATCAAATAAATAGATCGAAAAAAATTCAATTAAACAGAACTCGAACTCATATGAACGTCACATAAATACGATTTGAACCTGACTAGATTAAAAATAAATTATACACAATTATAAAAAGGGTGAATTATAATTTGTATCCCAAAAAATTTAAGAAATTTTAATTTGCACGATCGTTTCTTATATTGTATACTCATGACATGTTTGTTTTGAGGATTGCTATGGAAGGTATTGAGAAATGTATTCCTTATATTTTCAATACCCATAAAAATTAGTACCGGTAATATAAAGTATTCCAATTTTCTCTCATGTTTCTTAGTTCAATAAGTACTATGGTGGGTCCTATAAATAATCATTTATTTTATCACATCTTGTATAACAAATATATAATTTTACACTTAATATCATCCATTCTATTACTCTATTCTAGATCTATGTACAAAAAAAAATTAAAAAAAAAACACCGTACGCTTAAACATAATATAAGAAAAAAAATTCAAAATAATTCTTTTAAAAAAATTTTAAAAAACCGGTGACATCGTATGCTTAAACATAATATAAGGAAAAAAAATTTAAAATTAGAATTTAAAAAAGAAAAATTAATAAAATTAACAAAAAAAAACAACCAATGACATCGTACATTTAAACATAATACAAGAAAAAAAAATTAAAATTAATTTTTTTTTTAAATTAATAAAATTAAAAAACAAAAACCTGTTGATGACTAAAATCCCATACTAACATTAAAGGCCGAAGGACAATTCAATCATGAATCTCCCTTATACCATTGGTGGTCAAAACCCAAAAAAATAATACCACCTCCTATGTGGTATTATATAAGCCTATGTACATGAGTTTTGGTGAATTGTAGCTAGCGGGTTGGCATTGCGATTCGAAAAATAGTATCACACAAAAAAAAGACAAATAAACAAAATATTATTAGGTCCCACGTGCTATATCTTTCAAACAAACATACCCTTAATGTATTAAAAATGTTATGTAATTTTTATATTAGTTTCTATTACTCGTTTCAAGAACTTCAATGAGGTGATTTTTAATGGAATAAGTAATGGGAGTTAACAAAAAAATTATATTGTAATAATTTTAATAAATTAAGAATGTAATACGAGAAATTTAATACTTAAGGGTATAAAATATATATA
>JAHQCQ010032759.1:0-10634 GCA_023539305.1 Ilex asprella | reverse complement strand
TATCGTCATCATCATCGTTTTCATTATGACTATTATTGTAATTAGACCTCACTTCGCCATTATCTGCTTCCTCCTCCTCCTCCTCTTCGCCGCCGCTGCCACTGCCACTTTCGCTTCCGCTGCCGCTACCACTGCCGCTGCGACCACTACTTCCACTGTGATTAGACGATGAAGAAGGTGAAGAAGAGCCTGAAGATGAGGAGGAT
This sequence comes from Ilex asprella, assembly GCA_023539305.1. Taxonomy (NCBI): domain Eukaryota; kingdom Viridiplantae; phylum Streptophyta; class Magnoliopsida; order Aquifoliales; family Aquifoliaceae; genus Ilex; species Ilex asprella. Next base: position 10,428 of record JAHQCQ010032759.1, on the reverse strand, counting down.
GATGAAGATGATTGGTGGGTCTGTTGTTTTTCTTCGTTTTCCTCTTGGCCTTCGTCGTTTGAGTAGTCTCCATCTCCGAATAAGTCTATCTCTTGCTCCGCAAAGTCCATCTTCTTCTCCCTTTGCCTAGATGGTAAGGATCTGAGAGTGGGAGTGTGTATCTCTGGTAAAGGTTTGATCTCTCTGCGTGGGTCAGAGCTCCAGGTTTATACGCGAAGTTGGTGGTGTTGTATAAAAGACTGAGTCGGGAATGACTCGCTTTCGGTTCGGTCCGAGTCAAAGGTGAGTCGGCTAGTAAGGGGAGTGACCGAGTGAGTTTTTTTTTTTCCGAATAATTAGGTATCGTAACAGTACCATTAAAGTCTATCATATACTTACCTCGTCTCAGATGTTAACGATCTGAGTGAGAATATATGGATGGTGAAGTATAAAAGTCTGAGTCGAGATATGACTCGTTCCCGACTCGGTCCGAGTCAAGGGTAGTAGCAACACTTGGAGAGAATCGTGCATAGTAGTTTATTTATTTTTCCACTAATTCTCAAGAATATGATAATTATTGATATTTGGTAACAAGGTAACGGGTTTGTTGGCTTTTTTTTTTCTCCCTCGATAATTACAAAAAAAATCCCTTTATAATTAAGTTCGTTAACATATGGTACCATTAATCATCTCTTTGAACTTTGATTTCTTATACTAAATCTCCATCTGTTTACAATCAAAATATAAAATTGAATGTTTCTCACATAGATCTATAAAAAAAATTCTCACATAATTTCATTGAAAATTATTTAGATGGAGACTGCTGAAACTAATCTACATATGAATCTTAGGTGTCAACTCTGATATTGTGATTGCAAGTTGAGAGTTATTAGTGTAACCATTGAAAATTGCTTATTGCTATCCTTAACTATTACATGGGGATTTCTATAAATATCCCTTGTTTTGAAAAAGAAAAGTTTTGTTCGTTTATTCGTGAAGTGCAAAACACACTAGAATCTGGTGTGCTTCCTGCTCGAGAGGAAAGAAAGAAGAGTGATAATCGCCAGTAGAGTACTGACATAAAACTACGTGATACGAGTTATACAACTACAGTGCTTGAATATCCAACTGAATAACTCCATCTTCAAAATTATCTGACTCTTCCTGTTGGGGATACGGATACGGATACGCCATTTCAATCCCCTGACCAGCTTGATGATTCTGGGTGGCTTCTTGGTTTGCGCCAACAGCACACGTCGCAGTGATGATACAGTTCAAAACAGGAATATTCTCTCGTGCCCACAACAGAAAGCTCATGAACAGATAGGAAAGCCTAGTAGAACAAAACGAAAGGAAGATGATAATGGGATGGGCATACCAAAAGAGCTTCTGGGGAAAGAGAACTGAGGCCACCAATAAGATGGCGAAAGTGGGTGAGAAATTTCCGACTCGAACACGTACTTGACCTGGATGATTGAGCGAAGGAGAGAGACGGATGGTGAAAGAGGTGAAGGAGAAGAAGACCAGAGTTATGGCGAAAAGAGTGAATTTGGGCCAGGTGAGATTGCTGATTATGTGAAACGGATCAGAAGATGTATGATGGCCTGCTATGGATTTCAGGCCATTGATCAAAAGGAAAAAGGGATGCCTGAGATCCAGTTGCTGGAGGCAATGAGACATTTTGGCTGAACTGATGATTCTCTTAGAACAAGAGAAGAAAAGTGGGAATGTGTTGGTAAATTAAGTTTGCAACTTAGTCCTATAAATAGAGGGGGATCAGAGATGTGAATGAAGTCCTTACTTTTCCCCTCAAGAATCCCCTCCAGGATGCGAAAGTGCGATGATTCAAAGATGCGATGATGCACTAGTGGGTGATGCAAAAGTGGGGGTCGACAATACTACTGTGAAAGCGATTTCGATTTAAAAGTGGGGGTCGACAATACTACTCTCAATTTTTTTTTTTTTTTAATTATTAAAATTTCTAATTTTTTTTAAGTATTAAAATTTCAAGTGAATTAAAATTCAATTCAAGTTAATTAAAATTTATTTTTTTACGTATTAAAATTTGAGCCAATTAAAAATTATATTTTGGCTAATTAAAATTCTATTTGAGCAAATTAAAAATTATTTTTAATTTACTAAAGTCAAATAATGTATCAACTCGTATTAAATTTTAATCAGCCAAATTTTAATACATAAAAATATAAATATTAATCGACTCAAATTTTAATAAATCGAATTTTAATTGACACGAATTTTAATAAATAAAAAAATATAAATTTTAATTGACTCGAAAGTAAATTTTAATTGGCCCTAGCAACTCGGGTAAAGTTCAAATCGATTCAAATTTTAATATGTAAAAAATAAATTTTAATAGGTTCAAATTTTAATACGTTAAAAAAAATAAAATTTATTCAATTTCAACCGAATATTTTTGGGCTTTACCCAATTTGTATATATGAGGTATATATGATATATAGGGATATAAGTGTCATTTGTATACTAAACCCTCAAACTCACATATGAAACCCACCCTCCCTTGCGTTTCATGAAACCCATGAATGAGGGTTTTATGACCGGACCAAGATCGGACCGGGCTTGAAATTCTATCCCTACTTGAGACATACCAAATATGAGTTTAAGGGGGTTTACCCCCTAATCCATGATTCCAAACCCCTCCAAACCTCCATACCAAACACACCCTAAAGGACACCATAAGAAGATCCAAAAAAATAAAAATCTCTCTCTCTCTCTCTTAAGGCTACAAGAGTCAAACGGGTCCAAAAAAATAACACACCCTCGCCCCTCTCTCCCTCTCTCGGCTACAAGAGTCAAACCGGACACCATAAGAAGATCCAAAAAAAAAACACACCCTCCCTCGCTCCCTCCCTCTTAAGGCTACAAGAGTCAAACGGACACCATAAGAAGATAAAAAATAAAAAAAAATAATGTTATTGACACCTAATTTATTAACATAATTTATTATGATATTTGAATTGACTGTGGGCTCTATTAAACATTAAAATTTGGCATTAATCCAATGGTTCCAATGAAACCATGTCGTTAAGTCAGTAAATTAAGTCAAATTTTTAAGTCCAAATAATATTTTCTAAAAAAAAAAAATACCCTCTCTCTCAATTTCTCTCTCTCTCTACATTTATTACCGGCAAAAATACGTGTCAAAACCTCAAAAAAGAAGGAATGTTGCATTAGTAGGTGAATTAATATAAGCAATGCTATTGACACATAATTTGAAAACTTAATTCAATACGCATAATTAACTTTTTATCCAATTTTTCTTGTAATTTTGGAGGGATTGATTTTGTTGAGTTAAAATAAAAGTTAATCCATTAACTTTTTCCTCATTTCTATTTTTCTTCCTTACCAAATATGATGTTTTATTTATTCCTCTAATTTTTCATCCTTTCAACTTTCTATTTTTTTATTTTATCGTACCAAACAAAACATTAAATTTTAATAAAATAGTTGATTATTAGTAATATTTTGTTAGACTTCAACTTATTTGAATCGGATCGAATTGTGGAATTAAATGTCTGATTCTTCAAAATTTTAAATATGAACTAAAATTTTGAAATCAATTGAATATATGATTAAAATTCTTATTCAAATCTGATATAAATCCGAGCCAACAGACCAACCAATAATGCTTTGCCACCTAGCCATTTTTTTTCCAGTTTTCTCAATAGGTACAAACACAAACTCTTCCATGTTTGGCGACCAGTCAATGAACTCGAAGGCCAAAGGCATTGAGAATTAAATCAAGTATTAAAGACATACCCGAACCGAGCTGCAAGCAAGGAAACTCTTTCACATTGGGTAATGATTTGTATCTCAAATTTATATTTTAAATGCGCATTTCAAATCAATGAAAATTATTGGATGAGTGATCCCAATAAAAAAAATTGATGAGACCCACTTATCCAATGGTTCTCATTGATTTGAGATGCATATTTGAAATATATAGTGTTGAGGCAAAAAAAAAAGATGTTACCTCGAACACTCAATTTATGATATGGTCTCTGTAAAAGAATTCTAAGTTTTCTCCCAACCTTCTTCCTGCAAAACGAACAAACTGTCCAAGATCGAAGTGCTTCGATCTAAGGCATTCCAATGCTTAAGTCAGTAATAGAGTTGTAGTAATTGTTAGAAGACAAGGAAGATTCAGTGTACCTTTCACCTTGGCTTCCTATTCTTCTTATAGGTCATCAACCCCTTAGGATTTCCGTAAATTTTGATGCAAGGTGGCACACCTTCCTTTCCTTCAGTGTTTCAGTTTGGGAAGTTACTGATACTTCTCCTACAATCTTTGTCGATATATTCGATTTCATCGATCTCGTTTATCTGATTGCCTAGATTTTAGGCGGTTATTTATATCCATGTCTATCGTCTGAATCAGCTCGGACAATGAAGATTGAACACGTCCACCACTTTGCCGAACACGTTGATCTTATCGGTTCGGTACAACCGAACTCTTCTGATAATGCTCAACCACCTCGGTTTGGTACAGACCGAGCTCTTGCCTTGTTATGCTTATCGATTTATGAGCTTGGTGACAAGCAAAATCGAACTGGTCATGTGCTTAATGAATCTCTAGCGAGATCGGGTCGGGTGAAAGGCTCTTTAAATGGCTCTTCAGAATATAGGTCACGTGCCCTGTCTTGTCATCCTCACATGATTACATTAAATACAGCAACACGTGTAACAACGGGGTTTAACCCCTTCATATAGCATCCAGGAGTAAATAGTGAATACCATGCTGATACCAAGTCATTATTAAAGATATAATATTATCAAGTAATAATAAAATCTCAAGTGAACAAGATAAACCTTACTTGGAATTACATAGAAGAAGAGCGAGAAATTATTTGACTAGATGATAAGTTGGTTATTGATTTTTATATGTATAGAAAATTTTGTTAATCTATTATTTTTTTCTCTCTCTTTTTGGTCAAATTGCTAGCGCGATAAGTTAACAAAATTCATTATAGTGAGATTAACTTTCTTTCTGTGATAATAACCTACTAATCCAAATCCCAGAACAGAGCAAATAAATAAAATATGTAGTAGCTAATCATGTGGGAATGATTCTTTTTTTATCATTAAGGGAAGATTCTTTTATTTTCATCTTTATGTTTATGTTTAGTAGTAGGGATGGAAAACATTTTTTTTTGTGTTTGATAATATGAAAAAGTGGAAGGATAAAAAAATATAAATATATATTTTATTATTGTATTTATATATAAAATTAATGTGTACATAATTATAATAAATGATAAATAAAATAAATAAGATGTACAAACATAATTAAATATTAATTAACTTTTTCTCTCAATATTAAAGGGATAAATTTTGATGAGTTACCAAGAATGCTATTCACCACCAGACTGGTGGTCCAATTGCTTGTTTTGCCTAGTAAGCATATTTCAATTTACGAGAATTCTCATTGATGATGCATAAAATTATCTTTGTACAAGATCAATAGTCAAATATACGTGACGGTGCAATTAATGAACAATAATTAGACAATCAATAGCAGATCAATGACAAAACAGTAAATAAAAGCAAACACAGAGATATATAGTGGTTCGGTTCAGGTGACCTACGTCCACTCTCTAAAATGGCAGCAATGGCTGAAGATCTTTATTGATGAGTAAAGTGAGTAGTGTGTGTAGATCTTGTAGAGGTCTCAATGAGGTAATGCTAAGATTGTAAAAGCCTACTATCTATGTGGAGAAGACTTACATTATATAAGCTGAGTAAAGCGGTGAAGCGGTGACGTGAGGGAAAGTACTTCTACTATTTTCGTAAGTATAATTATGGTAGGAGATCTTCCTGCCTATCCGGATATTTTCTCTCTCCTGCGTCTAGTCTTTCGCAGAAGGATTTTGGGTTGGAATTTTTTTACGAAGTCTCACACCATAGAACATTTTCGATTTATTCTTGGCAAATTCTTGATGTTTTTCGTCACATCATGAGTTTGAGATGGGATGTTAGAGTATTAATACTATGGGTAGTTTAGACATTTTTTTTACGAAGTCTCACACCATAGAACATTTTCGATTTCTTCTTGGCAAACTCTTGATGTTTTTCGTCGCATCATGAGTTTGAGAGGGAATGTTAGAGTATTAAAACTATGGGTAGTTTAGACATTTTTTTTTATGTTGTGTTGCTCTACTATATAAAACTTAATTTGTGTATTTCTAAGTTTAAAATGTGTATCATAGACTTACTTTTAGTCCAATATATTCTCTCTTTTTCTTCTCTATTCTTATTGTTCAATTTTATCAGCAATTATTGCTACTATATTGGATGGATCGTTCATAACTACATACAGATGCAGATGCTTAAAAGCGTTTCCATAGAACCAGCTAAGAATGACCAAAGTACATTTTTTTTTTTCTCTCCTTTTTTCTTTAGTTTTGAGAAGCTGGAGTGGAATGCTTAAGATTTGCACACATACACAGGGCATACAACCAATGACAAGAAGCAATCTGCTTTGCTGAATCTCGATTAAATTTGAATACTGTTTTGAATCACTATGGAATTATAGATAAAAATACAAAGATTAAAAAGAATATCACAAGATTGCAAGATCAACCAAAACCCAAATCTAAAATTGTTACTAACAAAAAATGAGGAGATAAGTAGAACCAATCTGTGAGTCCATTGTGCGATGGGTTCAAGGAGGAGGGGAGCAGAAGATCTAAATTGCTTCAAAACAAACCAAAACAGCCTAATGCGGTGTGAGTCAATTACAAGACGAATACATGCATTGGTATAAGTTTGTCACTCTGGAGAAACATCTGGTCTATTGATCTCCCCGTTGTGCATTTGAATTCTTATTTCCCTACTATTTTGAAGTCACAAAAAAATTCCAAACCAATTTGTTCATCTTATTATTCTTCTTCTTTTAATCTTTTTTAATTGAAACCACAGAATTAGGACACAAGCATTGATCTTACTCTCATCAACGAATGACTCAATCCTTACATTCAAAAACTCAAGTCATCACTTCCTCCTTTCACTCTACACATGAAAATCAAATTAAAAATCACAACCCATACACATAAAGACTTCAACAAACCGTAGCAATAATCTCAGCACTCCCCACCACTCAGCTCAATAATACCTGTCCACTCAACATGAATCAGGACTCCTCATCCCGTTCTATTCAATGATTTTGTCAGCCATGAATTGATATTCTCCATAGAATGAGATTAATAGTATCACAATGGGTATACTCCAAGAACCTCTTTTTTACCAATCGCAGATCCTTAAAAACAAAGACCCAGAAAAAAATCATCAAAACCAAAAGGGTACTCTCCAATTTGAATTTCTAACCTAATAATAAAACCAATCAAAAGACAAAAAATCACACAAACCCATCCACAAAATATTACTCACCGGGCACCAAAAAGGGACTTTTCGAAGGGGTTTTACAGTATTCTTCATTATCAGACCCAAACAGATCTTTATCGTCATCATCATCGTTTTCATTATGACTATTATTGTAATTAGACCTCACTTCGCCATTATCTGCTTCCTCCTCCTCCTCCTCTTCGCCGCCGCTGCCACTGCCACTTTCGCTTCCGCTGCCGCTACCACTGCCGCTGCGACCACTACTTCCACTGTGATTAGACGATGAAGAAGGTGAAGAAGAGCCTGAAGATGAGGAGGATGATGAAGATGATTGGTGGGTCTGTTGTTTTTCTTCGTTTTCCTCTTGGCCTTCGTCGTTTGAGTAGTCTCCATCTCCGAATAAGTCTATCTCTTGCTCCGCAAAGTCCATCTTCTTCTCCCTTTGCCTAGATGGTAAGGATCTGAGAGTGGGAGTGTGTATCTCTGGTAAAGGTTTGATCTCTCTGCGTGGGTCAGAGCTCCAGGTTTATACGCGAAGTTGGTGGTGTTGTATAAAAGACTGAGTCGGGAATGACTCGCTTTCGGTTCGGTCCGAGTCAAAGGTGAGTCGGCTAGTAAGGGGAGTGACCGAGTGAGTTTTTTTTTTTCCGAATAATTAGGTATCGTAACAGTACCATTAAAGTCTATCATATACTTACCTCGTCTCAGATGTTAACGATCTGAGTGAGAATATATGGATGGTGAAGTATAAAAGTCTGAGTCGAGATATGACTCGTTCCCGACTCGGTCCGAGTCAAGGGTAGTAGCAACACTTGGAGAGAATCGTGCATAGTAGTTTATTTATTTTTCCACTAATTCTCAAGAATATGATAATTATTGATATTTGGTAACAAGGTAACGGGTTTGTTGGCTTTTTTTTTTCTCCCTCGATAATTACAAAAAAAATCCCTTTATAATTAAGTTCGTTAACATATGGTACCATTAATCATCTCTTTGAACTTTGATTTCTTATACTAAATCTCCATCTGTTTACAATCAAAATATAAAATTGAATGTTTCTCACATAGATCTATAAAAAAAATTCTCACATAATTTCATTGAAAATTATTTAGATGGAGACTGCTGAAACTAATCTACATATGAATCTTAGGTGTCAACTCTGATATTGTGATTGCAAGTTGAGAGTTATTAGTGTAACCATTGAAAATTGCTTATTGCTATCCTTAACTATTACATGGGGATTTCTATAAATATCCCTTGTTTTGAAAAAGAAAAGTTTTGTTCGTTTATTCGTGAAGTGCAAAACACACTAGAATCTGGTGTGCTTCCTGCTCGAGAGGAAAGAAAGAAGAGTGATAATCGCCAGTAGAGTACTGACATAAAACTACGTGATACGAGTTATACAACTACAGTGCTTGAATATCCAACTGAATAACTCCATCTTCAAAATTATCTGACTCTTCCTGTTGGGGATACGGATACGGATACGCCATTTCAATCCCCTGACCAGCTTGATGATTCTGGGTGGCTTCTTGGTTTGCGCCAACAGCACACGTCGCAGTGATGATACAGTTCAAAACAGGAATATTCTCTCGTGCCCACAACAGAAAGCTCATGAACAGATAGGAAAGCCTAGTAGAACAAAACGAAAGGAAGATGATAATGGGATGGGCATACCAAAAGAGCTTCTGGGGAAAGAGAACTGAGGCCACCAATAAGATGGCGAAAGTGGGTGAGAAATTTCCGACTCGAACACGTACTTGACCTGGATGATTGAGCGAAGGAGAGAGACGGATGGTGAAAGAGGTGAAGGAGAAGAAGACCAGAGTTATGGCGAAAAGAGTGAATTTGGGCCAGGTGAGATTGCTGATTATGTGAAACGGATCAGAAGATGTATGATGGCCTGCTATGGATTTCAGGCCATTGATCAAAAGGAAAAAGGGATGCCTGAGATCCAGTTGCTGGAGGCAATGAGACATTTTGGCTGAACTGATGATTCTCTTAGAACAAGAGAAGAAAAGTGGGAATGTGTTGGTAAATTAAGTTTGCAACTTAGTCCTATAAATAGAGGGGGATCAGAGATGTGAATGAAGTCCTTACTTTTCCCCTCAAGAATCCCCTCCAGGATGCGAAAGTGCGATGATTCAAAGATGCGATGATGCACTAGTGGGTGATGCAAAAGTGGGGGTCGACAATACTACTGTGAAAGCGATTTCGATTTAAAAGTGGGGGTCGACAATACTACTCTCAATTTTTTTTTTTTTTTAATTATTAAAATTTCTAATTTTTTTTAAGTATTAAAATTTCAAGTGAATTAAAATTCAATTCAAGTTAATTAAAATTTATTTTTTTACGTATTAAAATTTGAGCCAATTAAAAATTATATTTTGGCTAATTAAAATTCTATTTGAGCAAATTAAAAATTATTTTTAATTTACTAAAGTCAAATAATGTATCAACTCGTATTAAATTTTAATCAGCCAAATTTTAATACATAAAAATATAAATATTAATCGACTCAAATTTTAATAAATCGAATTTTAATTGACACGAATTTTAATAAATAAAAAAATATAAATTTTAATTGACTCGAAAGTAAATTTTAATTGGCCCTAGCAACTCGGGTAAAGTTCAAATCGATTCAAATTTTAATATGTAAAAAATAAATTTTAATAGGTTCAAATTTTAATACGTTAAAAAAAATAAAATTTATTCAATTTCAACCGAATATTTTTGGGCTTTACCCAATTTGTATATATGAGGTATATATGATATATAGGGATATAAGTGTCATTTGTATACTAAACCCTCAAACTCACATATGAAACCCACCCTCCCTTGCGTTTCATGAAACCCATGAATGAGGGTTTTATGACCGGACCAAGATCGGACCGGGCTTGAAATTCTATCCCTACTTGAGACATACCAAATATGAGTTTAAGGGGGTTTACCCCCTAATCCATGATTCCAAACCCCTCCAAACCTCCATACCAAACACACCCTAAAGGACACCATAAGAAGATCCAAAAAAATAAAAATCTCTCTCTCTCTCTCTTAAGGCTACAAGAG